>CAJVQA010002194.1:0-22691 GCA_910591915.1 Cetraspora pellucida
AGCTAAAATCTTTCAATTTTGCCTCCAGCCGGACTTGAACCGTTGACCTTGACTGTGGAGGGTATGGGAGCTTAACCACTAAGCTATGGGACCCACACCTTATAAATACTATTACTTTATTAAAATTTTTTAACAAATATATAAAATAAAATATTTGCTCTATATTAGCATTTTATATATAATTCTTAATAAAATTATATAAAAGATTTTTATAAACAAAAAGTTTTTTTTAATGTTTTAGTAATTAAAAGTTGCAACTAACTATTTATATAAAATAGCTTTGTTTTAACAATTGAAAGTTGTAACTAATTGTTTATATAAAATAGTTTTTGTCAAATAAAATATATAAATGCAAAAATACTAATCAATATAATATTCTTTGTTTATATCTTAAAATAGGTTAATTATAAATTGATTAAAGTAATATATCAAAGTAATATATTAAAATAATAGATTAAAGTTATTTATTAAAGTATAATTGTTTGTTATTAATAAATGATTTATTTAATTCTTAACAAAGATGATTTAGTTATATAAATTTATTACAAAAATATTTATTTTTTATCTTTTTTTTGATTTTACAAATTAAAAAAATAGGTTGCTTATCTAAAACTTATGAATATTGCAAAAATGCATGTCTTATCAAAAGGGCTAAATCTTATATACTATTATCTCCAATTGATCAATTTAATCAATATCAAATTTTTACATATAATTTTATATTTATTGATGTAGAAATTTTCAATCAATTACAATTAAAAACAATTCAATTAACCTAATTGAAGTTGAAAATTTTGTTAATCAATACTGAATATTAACTTCACAATTAAAAATCTCTAAAACAGAAAAAATAAAAAAGGATATAATAACAAAAATTAATTATATATCAAAAAAGGAATTAATAGTTAGTTTTCAATTGTTTAATAATATAAAATATAAAAATGGATTAAATAAAAGAAAAATTCTGTTTTCTTATTTGCAAAAAAAGCTATTGAGTTGCTATTTGCAAGTTATGAAAAATCTAATTCGAATTTTCAAGAGACAATTAAATTATTAAAAGTTAAAAATTTGAAATTAAAAAAAAATACATAGATTAACTCTTAAAACAAAATTATTAATAATTAAACTTAGCTATTATAAAAAAACTAAATGTAGACATATTTCTAAAATTTGATCAACTATTAGTAAAAGAAAAAAAATATTAAATAAAAATATTAAAAAAACTATAGTTAAAAAAATTAAACAAAATAATCATAAATATACATCTGAATTTGTTTCTGTAACTACAAATTTAAGCACTATAGGTTAGTAATACAAATCAGCAAAATTTTTTTAATTGATTAGTTAGTTAAATATTTTTTTAGTTAATTGCAACTAATCAATCAATTAATTATAACTAATCAATTAACAAGTAATTAATTTGTTGGTATTTAAAAATAATTGTTAACTAACTAATCAAATTTTTTTTAATTTATAATTTGTAATACTATTATATGTCATGCATTAATATTATTTACTATACAATATACTAAAGAAATAGTAACATTTCTTACAGATCAATCTCCTAAATCATGATTATTTTCAAGTACTTTAGATCAATGATCAAAAGAAGTAACAGAAAATTTCTGTACAAGATAACATGCCACAATTTTTAAATTGATTTAGTTTATATAGAATTTTAGCAGATGAAAGTATTAGAGAAGAAAAAAAATAATTTTAATATGTATATTCTATTAAAATGAAAAAAACAAGAATTTATTCTTACTATTTTTGATATGAAAGACTTAAACTATTGTTTAGCATCTACAGTATTATTAAGTATTAGAGAAGTGATTAATAAAAATTTATTAAATCTGGCATAATGTCAATATTGACTTACAGACAATACAGCTTACATGTCAGAATCAACAACTAGTACTGTTATTAAATTTAATCAACAATATTTAGCAAAAGCAATATGAATTTTTTGTGAATTATATGCATTACATATAGCTTCAGTATATTTCAATAATACAATATTTGAAAAAACTAATTCACTTTCAGTAATTTGTTTAAAGCCACATCTATCTAATATTTTTAAATTAGCTTATTATTTTTATTGTGATATAATAAATCTGATAAAGATAATTTATTAAATATAAAAATAAAAAAATTAATGAATTATATAAAATATTATTTAACTATAAACTTAAAAGATATCAAAAACTCACAAGTTTTAACAGCTAATACACCTACACCTATCTTATATAAACCACTTTACCTATCAATATACATACATAATACACAAGAATACAATGATAACTTAAAACAACAAACATGGGAAGACTACTGTCTATTTCATAATATTAATATTGCTAGTATTACAGAAACCAAAATCTCACAAAACAATGCATATAACAAATTTCTAAGATCTTAACACTTTACCTACTATTGGTCATGTACTAATAGTTGTAAAGCTGGAACAGCTATTATAATCCAAAAGCATCTTAAACTATATGTTTACAAAACACTTAATCTTTTTAGATATGCTATTGCAATTGATTTTTTTTTCAAATATAACTTTAAATTTTGCATTATATCAGTTTATTTACCTTGTAATAACCTCCAACTTAGACTTCTTATCTAGAACAACATTATACAATAGATTCAAGAAGCAAACACAAATAATATACAACCAATTGTCATAGGTGACTTTAATGTTTCTAACAATTTATAATCATCATCTATTAAACTCAAACTAATTCATTTTCTTCAATACAACAATATGTATGACTTAGCAAAACATACACAATCTCTGCCTTCTATCTGGCATAGTAGCAGATATAGCAGTCAAATTGACTATATCTGAGCCAATTACTCTATTATCTGATACTTAACTTCCTATCACATAGATAATGCCAACTAAAGTACACTTAGTAATCATAATATACTTATATCATTCTGGAAATTTCCCTATGCAATTACTGATAAATGATGATCAGCAACCAAAACTAAGCATAGAATATTTGTCTACAAACAAATGAACCCAGACCTTCTCTAACCAAGTTATATCCAATCTTAAAAACAACAATGCTTCTCTTACAACTAATACTATAGAATCACTTAAAGTCTCTTGGCACAAAATTCAAACTAGTATTATCTTAGCTGATCTTCAATATATTCCACATAAAAAATTCACTGTCCATAACTTTGACATATTTTTTTCTTCAAAGCATCGAAATTATACTCAGAACTTAAAAAACTAGACAATATTATTAGACAAGTCAAAGCTTCAATTCAGAACCACACTTTTGTGTCTATACTTCACAACCTAGATATTCATCAACTCAACTTTCTTCATCATCTTAATATATTGAAACTGCCTCAGAACTCTAATCTTTTATCTGACTGAATATTAGCAACCAACACTGAATGGAAAACACTCTATCATGCTAGAAACCTAAAAAATATTAAAAATATAAAAGAACAAATTAATGACAATATAGCTAAAAGATGCACTAAACTTCAAAATAGTCCAACATCAATGATTAACAGTATACTTAATTGACACAAAGATTCTGTTAAGTTTGATAATATTAAAGAACCTAACAATGTCATCACTGAACCATCACTTATCAAACAGCATATTCAACAACATTTTGATGACTGAACAGCCTCTCGAAACATTTAATCACAATTATTTAACACAATGTAGCAAAAAGAATATTAACTTAAATCTAATATTGATTCTACATGGTATCAATCAGCACTCAAGAAATTCTCTTTTATAGAAGTTTTTGAAGTTATTAATCAAATTTCTAACAACAAAGCATATGGACCATCAGGCATCAGCTATGAGATGCTTAAATATGCTGAAACAGCATTTCTTGATACAATTACAGCTCTTTTTAACCACTATCTTACATTTAGTCAAATTCCAAACTAATAAAAAGAAGAAAGAATCTTTCCTATTTCTAAAAAATCTATTTTTGATAGCAATTTAACTAACATTAAACCTATTAGTCTACTTGAACATGTCAAAATCTTTACAAAAACTTCTTATTAATCGGCTTAATTACATCTTTACTTATTATAAAATCCTATCACCTTTTAACTACATAGTCTTACCTAGTAACAGCACAGCTATTCCTATACATATACTTAACAATGTTATTGAAAAAGCTTCTTGTAACTCAAAACAACTCTGGCTTTTATCTCAGGATATGAGTAAAGCTTATAACTCTGTAGACCTTACACTCTTTACCAAATCTTTAATACACTTACAAATGCTATCTAATCTTATTAACATTCTCACTAACTTGCTTACTAATTGACACAATCAGGTTATCACAAATTTAGGCTTTACTAATTCCTACAATGTCAAAAATAGCATTGACTAAGAAAAAACTATTATCTTACTATTTTGAAGGATTTACTATAATCCTCTCATAACCAAAATAGCTTCAAACTTTTTAGGATACACTTTGGCTACAAGGTGGAATACTAGTCTGCTTTGACCAAAGTTTTAATAACTTCAAACCTCTGTATCTGTACTAGTATATATGGATGATACACTTTGGATAGCCAAATTCAAAGAAGAATTACAATTAATTATTGCTACAGCTACCTCTTTCTACCATATAGCTGATATTCAAATCAACCCAACTAAATCAATTCTTATCTCAAACACATTATTTACAAATCCTATTCATTTTTTTAACTCATTATTTATACCAATTCCTGCCAGCTAATCATTCAAATTCCTAGAATGTTGGTTCATCCTTAATAATTTATACACTAAACAAAGCCAACTAATCTATAACAAAGCAATTCAACTTATCAACATTACAGGCACCAAAAAAATCACAGACAAACAAGCTATATATATTACTAATACTGTAATTATTCCTACTATTGAATACAGATTATACAACATTATTCTTAAATATTCTATCTGTGATAAACTCTTATCCAAATATCTTATTATAATTAAATACAAAGCTAAACTCTCCCATACTAGCCCTAACAGCACTATGCTAAACCTTCATTTATATAATATATATAATATTTGAGACATCTAACTACAGTATCATATATCTTGCTTCCAACAAAGAATTAACAACTCAGAGATTCTTGGCATTTCCACTAAAATTAGATTACAGCAACTTCAAAACAACCTTTGGTCTGCTATCAATATTCTTCAGCATAGCCAACTACTTATTAATGGTCACAACAAACTTATACTTAATTTTAAAATTATACAACTTCTACAACATCTTGGCATTTTAATTTTAGCAAACTCTAATGTTTTGTGGCCTAATACAGTTCATGATGGCTACCAATTATTAGAACTAATACTTAGTCAACATCCCAAATACCATATTTTTAGAAAACAACTTCGCAAAAACAACATACTCTATCTAGAACAGATAGCCAAGAGCCTGCTAAACTTAACATCATACTACCCATTACAACACCTCAACAACTTATATAAATTGTAAAAACACTTTAGCAACACTTTTATTTTAAACAACTACTATTATTATAGATTAATATTACAAACTGTTTTGTTTAAACTGAAGAGTAAGAAAACAATGTTAACAATAATAAATTGATTTAGACAATACAAGCTCTCTCATCTACATCTGACAACATAGAAAATATTAACTTTGCATTAACTCAGAATAATATACAACTCACTTTTCCAATAATTTCACAATTACAGATAACACCAACAATACAAACACTTAGACAAAACTATACTATACACAGAATTCCAAACTTTTTATTCAATCTGCTACTATTACCTATACCAACATAGAAAATATTTAACACCTCTACTATAACACCAAATGGGCCACTTATAATTAATACAGTAGCAATAGACACCTTCTAACTTTATGTCAACACAAAACACCATTGAACCTGATAACAAACTTATATACCAACACTTAACTATTGCAATATACAATATCCAAGAATACAATAATATTACCAAAAGGCAATTATGGATAAATTATTGCATTAGCCAACAGTTTGATATTATATCACTTACTAAAACAAAACTGGCATAATCTCAATATATACAAAATACACTTCATAATAATAACTACAAATGTTTTATGTTAAACAACAACATTACTAAAGAGAATCTAGTACAGAAACAATAATTCTTATAAACCAATTACTTACAACATATATCTATAATATTCAAACTCTTCAAGATGCAGCTATAGCAATTGATTTCTATCTACATCATAAAAACAACTTTCATATTATCTCCACCTACCTATCTAATAATTTTGATACTAACAAACAAACATAAATTCAAATTATCTCTTGAATTATATAAGCACAACAACTCAACATTATATTAGTAATTATAGAAAACTTTAACTAGGACCTTAATAGGCCACAGTATTCTATATTATACAAATATCTTATATCATACAACTTTACTCCACTAATATATACTTACCATCTACATACTTCTACCTAGCAACAAAAAGAGCTTTCCAATCAAATTGATAAAATCTGGATTCCACAACAAATTCTATACATATTTACAATACTTACTATTATTCATGCAACTGAGATTACTGATAGTGACCACTACATTATTTATGCTAACTTCCAGATATACACTAAACCAACCAAATAACACAAAAAATACAAATACAAGGCATTCAAATATGATACTATGACAAATAAATTTTGAAAAGAATTTCAACAAACCAGTTATTAACTATTATTCTCAATTACAGAAACAACAGCATTTACATTAAGTGTCAATCAACTCTGATATCAGATCCAACATGCAGTACTTACTGCAGCCAATATACATATATCCTTTACCTTTCATGCATAAAAACAATTTCAAAATTATTTATTTACTGCTTTAAAAACTTATATAGCACTAAACATCTGTAATAGCATACTTCATATTCATGTTAACCTTTACTCTGACATCAATAACTATATTCAAACTAACTCAATGTTACTCAACAATTAAAATTAAAAAATACAAACAATTTAATTACTAACTAATATTACTATTACACCTTTTACTTAGCTAGATATTGATAGTAGCCAACTCTTTAATACTATTAATATAATGAAAAAGCATCTCAAAATACTAAATTACACTTAGAAAAGTGAAAACAAACAGGCATTATTCTAACATATTACTCAACAGATTGAAAAACATTACAACAACTTTACATTCAATACTACAGTAATGATCAGCAGCATACTTAATAGATATACTAACACAGTATTATTTGACAACATAAAACTTCCTAACTCTATAATAACTAAACTACAAGTAATCTGTCAATACATAAAAAATTATTTTACAAACTGGACCAAACACAATCCATATAACTTAGCTCCTTAAAAACAATGAAAAAATAAATATAACTTCAAAACGAATATACTTCTAGTATAGTGTGACACAATAACAAACACAATAACTCAACAAAAAATAATTAATACAATAAATATCTTATTCAACAATAAAGCACTAGAACCTATACTTATTACTAATAAAATGTGAAAACATACCTACCCTTATATCATTAAACTTTTAACAATCCTATTCAATTTATGTTTAAATATTGCAGATATTCTTAGTACCTAAAAACAAAGCAAAATATACTCAATATTAAAAAACCAACCTTTATAGGCCAACTTAATTATACCAAACCTATAACACATCTTGAACATATACTGAAAATTTTTACAAAAATTATTACCAACTGTCTTAGCAAAATAATATTCAAATATCCTATTTTAAATTCATATAACTTTATAGTCTTACCTTATTCTTCTACAACACAACTCATACAAATTCTTAAAATATACTACAAGAAGCACAAACACAAAACAAAGAAATATGGCTCTTGGCTCAGAACATAAGCAAGGCATATAACTCTGTACATATTTCACTACTTCAACATGCTCTAACTTAAATAAAATCTCTTACAATACACAACAACTTATAATCAATATATATAAAAACTGATTCAACTCAGTTATTACAAACTTTGGTCTTATATCTAACTATTATGTACAGAATGGCATAGACCAAGAAGAAACAATTATACTACTTCTTTGGCATATATACTATGACCCTTTAATAACTCACATTTTTTACAAATTTCAAGGTTACAATATGTCAATGATACTTCCATCCAACACACAACATCTAACATATCACATCTTAATATTAGTCTGTATAGATGATACATTATGGCTAGCTTCTAACAAACATACTCTTCAACAAATTGTTAACTCTGCTAAATCCTTCTACAACATGGCCAACATTACAGTGAACTCTACTAAATTAATTCTTGCAACAAACCAAACCAAAGACCTAAATCCAACAATTAACTTTGCTAATACAATTATATATACTAAATCTTAAAGAATATTTTTCACTACCTGGGCTGTTGGTTCACACTACTTTGTTACTACAAACATATTTATAACCAGATTACTACTAAGGTCACCAATCTTATTAGTACTATAAAAAACAAAAAGATTACAGAAAAGCAAACAATCTATATTATCAATACTGTACTTATACCTTGATTTTCATGCAGAACATTAAACATATTTGTCTACCAATCTAATACTCAAAGTATTACTAACTTATATATGTAAGTAGTGAAACACAATACTAGATTGGCTTTAACAATACCCAACTTTACTATATTTTACTATTAAATATACAATTATGTAGCCTAACAGATATTCAAATACAAAACTATATTTTCTTTCTTCATATATAACTAAAAAATTTATCCACAGCCCCATCAATAAAAATTCTATTACAACATCTTTAACAAGTAATACTCTTATCTAACAACATCTTACATTCTTTAAATTATATACTATCTACCAAGTTTTACAATACACTCGTAGCCCAAACTATTAAAACAGCACACCAACTTAGAATTAATATTCAAAACCTTTCTAATCTCTGGCCAATACCAACTATATACAAAGGCATCCAAATTGATATACTAATCAAACATTGTATTAAACTAACACAAATCAAGTTACTAACCAACATAGCAAACATCTATTTATTGAACAATTTACTAATTACACAAATACACAGCTCCTCTCATAACAGTATATTGCATACAAAACACAAAAGATACCAAGAAGAAAAATTTCTAAGTGGTTTCAGGAACTTCAACATACCTTCTATGCAACTACCATATCATACATTTCTACAATCACCCCAACCCATTTACTACAAACTCCATAGTACTAAAAAGAAGCACCTGAGTTTTCAGCAAAATTAAAAGTATACCAATCATAGGGAAAATACAAAAAACCTCCTATACAAATAACATAATATATATTAAACATTACTAACTTCCATCATATGAACTACAGCATACAGCACTACTGCTAAATGTCTTCAATGCAAACATTTCTACACTACCAATACTAATCAGCAATGCATAATTATATTTATCATATTCCAATGTATTATGATTAAAGTATTCAGCTCTAAAGTTCTTTGAACTAATATTAATAATCTAATACAGCATTATTACAAACTTAATTTACAGACTGCATCACATCCAATAAAGAAAATATTATCTTAAAACCTGCCTACTAGCTCAGTTACTCACCAAAATTTACAACTACCTACTATCTTAACTACTCAAAACAATTTACTTCACCAAATATTTTTACCAAGCACTGCTTGTACACAACTATTTCATCTTACTACTATTAACTCACAGGCCAAAAAACTTCAACTATATTTCTATGCAACTATGATTCAAGCAAATACACCATAGTCACAGGCCCAATTCACCTAGACTCTTACACCAACTAATATAACATTCTTATCACAAATTACATACTGGCCCTCTATAATACATGCATATCTTATTGGAATCATAACAATCTTAGTAATAGCTTTACAGAACTGCCAAATAACTGTTTAAATAACCCACAAACCAACAATTAATTACATTAACTTCCTTCTTGCACCAACACCAAACTCTATTCTTAGCTTTCAAAAACACAACTACTGGCTATTTAAATTACTAATACAAACTATAATCACTCATAAAGGTACCAAAATTAAAGGCACCTATATAAAGGATTCAGACAATTACCTTTTATATAACAGAACAACTTATCAGTTTACTAAAATAAAACAATACAAACTGCATATCCAATCTCATGCACTTGACAACAATAACTTCTACCTTATTTGAAACAATATACTAATTAAAAAACAAAAACTTATTATTTTATCTAACACCTACAAAATACTACAAATACTGCAAAATGATATGCTTTTAACAGAATCAAACACTAGAATGATATCTGAGAAAACACTAATTGAGACTCAATATATAAATTTTTTAACTACAACAACAAATCTAATACTTACATTACCTATTCCAAATACTTAAAATTAAAAAGTTTCAAAATCAAATTTTTATTAAATAAACTACCAACACTACTAAACTTACATTACAGAAAACCCAAAACATACACCAACTCTACCTGCAATTGTTGCACTATACATATTGAAAACAACTCACATTGGCTTGAATGTACAGCAAACTCTACATTTTTAAACTAAGTAATCTAACAAACTACTTTCAAATTTCTTACTAAAAACAAAATTAAACTACAAAATATATCATATTACTACAACAACTCTTTCAAACACCAAACAGTATATACAACCTTCTTAGACTACAAGGCCAAATAACCTATTCTTAAATAGCAATATTAATGCATGCATGTTTATTACTCTATTTTACAAAATATCAAATAATATTTATAAACAAATATAAATAGAAAGATGCAAAGCTGTACATCAAAATAGCCAACTAACAAATATACTAACAATTACAGCCTTAGAACACCCAGTCACAGACTAAGCAGTATCAACAAAATATGAAAAATAGGCAACTATTTTTTCTACTACTAACATATCTACATCCTACATTGCAACACTAAACCTAAAAAAGGTCTGATAGCCTACTTTAGTAAAGTTTTAGGCTGAGAATAAATTAGTTCTAGCTATAGATTTATGTAATAATTTATATAACTCATTTTTATTAATGTAATACCAAATTGTTCAATAAAGACTAAAGCTAGGCCTTACTTTTTTTTAAAAAAAAAAAACCAATCAAAAAACATATGTTAAATATTAAAGTTTCTGCTAATATAGATCATATTCTATCAAAAGTCATGTATGGATCAAAAAGGTTTAATTAATTTATAGCAAATCAATAAAAAATATTATACCAAATCTATGCTATTATTTGCATATAAAATATGTTAGATCTTGGAAATAAAAAAATTGTTTTTAATTTTGTCTATGTATACAATTCATTAATAAGCTAAATAGGCAAGCAAAATAATATAGTTAAAGCATATAATCAGCTAATAAACATAGTACAGTTAATTGAAAAATATTATGGCCCAACATATATATTATCAAATATTTATTTGTTACTTTACATTAGGCAATGTTGTCTACTTATTGGTGCTATTTTTTTTAAAAGAATGAATGATCTATTAGGATCCTATTTGATAAGCAATTGGTCAATTGAATCAGAACTTATACACATTCTAATAAAAAATGCACAAGTAGAATTTAGAATAAATTCAGCAAATAGTGATGACACAAGTTCATTATTGAACCAAGTTCTTTTACTTTTGGATAAAAAAGTATATAGAAGTTTAAAAATAACTGAAAACTTTAAAGATTTAGTAGTATATTTGGAAATAGCTAATTAAATTGATACAACAAATATAATCACAAGAGCAAAAAGATATTTTAGTAAAATGCTAAAACTAATTTTTTTTGATATGTATTTTTCTCAAAATATTTATTAATATCTTGTTGAATATTATTCTATATTATATAATATAACATTACTATCAGTTAATTATGTTGTAATCCAATATAAAAGATTAAGGTTGGGAGCAGATATATATGGTTTGAAGATAGTTTTACAATATGTTAACCACTTATATATCAGAGCAAAATTCTTAGTCTTTGCAAATAATGCTGTTAATATATATTCAAGACAAATATAATTCTATTTTTAATATAAATTTTTTGATAATACCTTTTATTTAGCTTATGTTTGATGGTATTAGTTATACAAAATATAAAAACATTACTTATTATTAAAGAATAATGAGTGTTGTGATATAGAAATTTGGCAAGATAAATTTTATAATAAAATGAAAAACTATATAATTTCTGTTTAAAGGATATTAGGATGATTTATCTCTTTATTATACAATTTAAATATGGTACTTCATTGCAAAATATATTAGTAGTAATTCTGGCAAATAAATAATTTAATATATAATTAAACTAATAGTTTATTGATTAATTATTTTTTAGTATATGTATTAAATATATTTATATGTGAAAGGCCAAGATAATGACATACAGACCTAATGCACAGAGCAGACTTTGGTACTTTGCACAGTAGTAAGAGCCGAGCATACAGTGATTGACTCTGTAAAAGACAATCTCAGAAGATTATTCTCAACATCTCTAAGCCTCTATAATCTTCATATATGTTTCAACAAATTTCTTCTTTATTACAACTTACTACTTCTTTCTCATGGTCAAACTATTTTAATTTCTTTTACAATATATTGACAAACATAACTATAATAACACTGTCTCAAGCATTACCTTCTCTGTTAGCAATACATATGATAAAACTCATATATATCTCCCAAATAATTTTTTTTTATCTAATTATACTGTTATCTATCCTTATCTTCTTTCTATCTTTTACAACCTTCTTCTCAGATCAAATTCCTCTAATTCTACTTTCATTTCACCTAATTTATTTCTTAATAGTTATACTACATCACAAGTATCCACATCTACACAAACTTTACATAACCTTCATTTAAATATTTGTATATACAATGTTAGAGGTTATAATACAGTAACTAAAAGAGAAGCTTGGCAAAATTATTGTCTTCACAATAATATCCATATCTCTTGTTTTACTAAAACCAAAATTACTAACAGTACTAATCTTCAATTTTACAATAACAACTTATTTATCTACTTCTGGGCCAATTCAGAAAGTTCAACAAAAGGTCTGCTATTATGATTCAAAAACACTTACAACCACACATACACAACTGCCAAACACACCTTAGTGGAGCAATTTCTTTAGATTTATTTTTCAAAAAGAAAATTAAACTTCATATTATAGCTGTCTATCTTTCTTCTACTGATATGCAAAAATGCAACAATATACAAAATACTGTTATTACATGGATTCAACAAGCTCTTTAACACAACCTTCATTCAATAATACTTTGAGACTTTTAATACACATGATGATATCTGTAGCTCTTCATCTAAATTTAAGCTCATTAACTATTTACACCACTCCAACATGTTTGATCTTAGTGCATATGTTAATAACAAGCATTTTATATGATTAAACAATATTCAATTCTTTCTTTTATACAAACTTGATAATATCAATACCTCAACACTTAGTGACCACTCTATTCTTATATCTATCTAGACTTTTACTAATGTATATAGCAAACCTTCACATTATCATACTGGCATCAGTTGCAGAATCTTCAATTACAAAGCTATATTAACTAAAAAATGGATAGAATTTTCTGACCTTCTCTCTCACAATTAGTCTTTACAATACACCACTCAATAGCAATACTAATGAAAGCATTAAACTACTTGGCACAAGATTGAACATTTAATAATTAACACTGCAATACATTCTATCTCCAAAAAAAAACTTATAAATGCAGCTACAATCATCAATATTCTTCTAACTCAACCTTAATCTACACATCACTTAAAGAGCTTAGGCATCTAATAAAAATTGTTAAAAATATTCACAACAACCTTAATATGAACACGATAAACTCTAGGACAAGACTATTAATGATAGATTCTACTGTGACCTTTAAACTTTTGATTCATATAACAATTCTCAAACTTACACATGGATCCAACATGCACAAGATATCTGAAAACAACTTTATTATACTTATCATACAGAAAACTAATTACTACTTTGTCAACAAATCCAACAAGCAACTAAAAAGAGATGTAAAACACTTTTAATACATTCTAAATAAGCTATTAATAGTATTCTTAATTAATACAAAGCTTCTATTCACTTTTTCAATATCAAACTTCCTGACCAACTTATTACAAACTTCAAACTTAAAAACAGCATATACAATCTCATTTTCATGACTGGACTGCATATCGACCAATTGAGCAAATACTATTTGACAGCTTTTAACATACATATTATTAACTACAATCACATATCAACACCCAATGATACAATTCTCTTAACTCTTCTATTACAGAAAATGAAGTTCTTTAAACCCTGTCACAACTTCTGAATAGTAAAGCTTGTGAACCTACAAGTATTAGCTATAAAATGCTTAAACATGCAGATATTATCTCATTAAAGCTATTACAGCCCTATTCAATCGTTGCTTTAACTCAAGTCAAATTCCTAAATAATAGAAACATAGCAGAATCTATTTGATTTCAAAATGTAATACATTTAATGGCGATCTAATTCTTGCGCATCCTATTAGTCTTATTGAGCATATTTGAAAAGTTTATACAAAATTTATTACTACTAGAATCAGTACTGTGTTTTCTTAACATCTAATACTTTCCCCCTACATTATGTAGCTCTAACTAACAATAGTACATCTATACCAATTTATATACTTAATAACCTTATTGAAGATGCATCATGCAACAACAAACCAATTTGGCTCTTATTTCAAGATATGAGTAAAGCATATGACTTAGTTAATTTTACTCTTTTTCAAAATCTTTACAATGTTTTGCTCTTCCTAATTCTATAATAAATGCTATTACTAATATCCTTCATGATCAACAAAACCAAGTCATACAAATCTCAGACTTACTCTATTATACTCTATATACAATAGCATTAATCAGAAAGAAACTATCACTCCTCTTTTATGGAGAATCTATTATGACTCACTTATTTTATACATTTATAACAATTTTAATGGCTACACTATACAAGTTTCTTGGCTAACTAATCTAAAATACCAAATATATAATAAGCTTAGCTCATACTGCTCAGTTCTTACCTACATGGATGATACTCTTTGGATTGCATTCTTATAACAAGAACTATTACAAATTCTTTTTGCAGCTGAATTATTCTTTAATATAACTAATATACAAATCAACCTCTCCAAATCTGTATTTACAACCAATAACAAACAAACTAACTATATCCTTATTATATACAACAACTATCCTCTCAACCTTCATCTACCAAATAAACCATTCAAATTTCTCAGATGTTGGTTTATACTTAATAACAAACAAACCAAACAAACCAAACTTATCACTACAGAATTATCACACCTTGTTAAAATTGCAAGTACTAAACAATAACTGATACACATACATATTATATTATCAATACTGTCATTATTCCCACGATCGAATATCAATTATATAACATTATTCTTAATCAATACACATGTAACAAAATGCTTACAAGTCACATAGGACTTGTTAAAAGTAAAGCCAAACTTAGTTGTACAATTCCCACTAGCATATTACTTCACTCTCAGCTATATAATATCTATAACATATAGAACATTCAACTACATCATATTACAAAGTTTACCAAGAGACTTAATTCTTCTGATCTATTAGGAATAAGTACTCACATTAGACTCCAGCAACTTCAGAACAATCTGTGGTCATCTACTAGTATTTCGATACATGATAATTCTATCATTGATGGGTCTAATAAACATACTATTAATTTTAAAATTATCTAACTCTTTAACTATTTTGGTATTACATTTTCATCTAATCTATTATATAATATTTCTTATACTGTTCAGAAAAGATCTATTTCACTTGAATCATTACTTTCATTATATCCAAAATACTCAACCTTCAAAAAACAACTTAGATACCATTGTATTCTTTATTTAGATCAACTAACTATATTGAGAACTTTTGCCTTTTAGACTAAAAACATATATCTATATATATAAACAAAATTTCTAAAGGCAAACAACCACTCTGGTTAAATTATCTAGAAGACCAAACTACAAGTCATTCATACAATCATACTCTCTACTAACATTTATACTTACCCAATACAAACTACTATAGTTATTCAACTAGATACTTTTCTTTAAGGAAAAAACCATGGCTTATTACAGTACTTGATGATTAAATTATTACTGCAAAGCCAGAAGACAGCTCTCTTCTTCAGGAACCATTCTTATTACTCACTAGCAATACCATATCAAACAACAATTTACTTGTCTATATCCACTTTCACCTATTTAATTACAAATATGCCCAGGTTGCTCTTTTAATTCTTACACAATTGCTAACAAATGCATAATCAATATTCTTATCAATCTCTCTTCTAGATTTTTTGGTCGAGTTACTATATACAACAAAACTTTTAACTTCAATGCCAACTACCTTGATCTTATGTACTCTATTGCAATTTGACATCCTATTCAAATCCCTAACTCCTCTAATATCAATATTACAACATGCTTAATTCCAATGATATTTGAACTCAGTACTTTAATAAATAACTTTCAACAAATAATCAACTACAATGCACAACTATTAGAACTTCATTTTTATACAGATGGCTCTGTTATCAATCTGAGTACCTCACAATGCTCTATGGGCATCAAATGGGCCCAAATTTTAAACAACAATATACTGCATACCTTTCAAGCCCAAATAAGATACTGGCCTTGCTCATTTAAAGCTGAGCTTACTGTTATTTTAATAGCCTTTATTACTGCTTCTAGAAATTGTACTATACATATATATACTGATTCACAGTCTGTAATCTCTAAATATTACAGTCTTACAAACTCAACTCATACTCTACTTTATATATATACATTATACTTTTTATTATGAAATACACTTATTAACTTTGTCAAATAATACAATATCTATATTATTTTTTACAAAGTTACTGCTTATCAGAACAATCAGTACAATAACCTTGCAGACCAACTCATATACAGTCATTACAATCTGTCATATCTTACCTTTATGCCCTAGAATATTTAAAACTCTGCATACACTTTAAATTTTGAAAACTTCACCTTAGAATTACCTATTCATCACAATATCTGTACAATATATTATGCACATATTTATGCATTATGGATTACACAAAACTGCTTTCAAAAATGGTACAAAATCCTTAATCAAGTTAATTGACAAGCTACCTGGCTATATATCAACAATAATCAAAAAATCTCAAACTTCTTATACAGCTTTCAGTCCTCTATTCTTAAATTCTTTAAAATCAAAATTCTACTAGATGATCTTCCTACTTCGCACATTTTACACAAATGATATCACTCACACTCACCTATCTGTTACCAATGTTATCAAATTAGTTCTCATCTCTACTAAACAACCTGTCCATCTAATTAATTACTATACAGCCTTATAGATATTTTATTACAATATAGTTTAAATACTAAAACACTCAACACTACTTCAAATACTATAACCAATTTATACAACCAAATTAAGCTGTTGAGTAGTATGACTATTCACAGCATACCAGATTTACCTTCAATCTTTTTAACTCTAACAGGTCTAATACCAAATGAACTTATTAATATTATTGCAAATCTGTTATTTAAAAAAGTAGCTACAACACTTGTTAACAAGTTTTTACTTCATCTTAACCAACAAATTTATCACAAAATCCAGATCCTATATTGTATTTTAAGATCTATAGCTCAAACTCCTAAATATAACATACCTTCAAATGCTGTCTCACTTTTATCACATTTTCTTCTACTCAATTCTATTAGGTCAAAAATAAACTCCCAGTATATCCAATGGATTAAATATCAAACTAATTCTCTATACATAATTACTAATACTCAAACCTAGGTGAGTCTTGGCCACTCCAGTTAGTTTAGGTCATGAATAAATTAGTCTGAGCTTCTATTCTTTTTATAATATTTTAAAAACAAAATTATATTTTATGTAAAATCTCAATTAAATATTCAATAAAAATAGAAACATGGTCTTATTATTAATATTAAAAAAAATATATATATATAACAACATTATTCTATTGTTGCTACAAATTGACTGAAATGCACCATGGTTATATCTTAATAAAAATACTAAATGAACAAATAACTATACCATCTTCTTACTTAGTCAAAGCAAATCATTCAAGATCAAAACACTACTTAATATCCTACCAACACTACAACATCTTTATGAACTATATTCAAACAGCTTTTAGCATAACAACTGCATTATTTGCCAAGCACCAGAACACCTATTGTATTGGCTACTTTGCCCTAACTCAACAAACCTTACTAGTATTATTATAGAACCAATTTCTGAAATTATTAACAATAACTTATTACTAGACATTACACAATTACAATTACAACAATTATATTATTTGCTAACTTAACATAATAGCCTATCAGTTAACAATGCTCATAAAGAACAAAAAAACATATATACAATACTACAAAGATATATGTCAACAGATCTAATTACTACAATCAGATCCTATACCACATCTCATCAAACTGCAACTTTAATAATTACCAAACTGCTTACCAAAATATCACAAAAAATATATAATTATATATAAAAACTATTTGCTACTAAATTAGCATAATGAAAAAAAAACAACAACATTATACCAAATAACAGATTTATAACTTATAGAAAATCCTATAACTACTCTAATCAACATTGTAACTTACACTATACAGTTTGCCAACTGTATAGTTGTCTAATCAACTTCATACAAAAGATAATAACTGCCTATCACTAGAAAACACACTTCATAAAATTGACCTTTAGTCTATACACTAGATACTATATAGTTATCTTACAAACAATATCTTATATTACCAAATCTAGGTAAGTTTTAACTACTCTAGTAGATTTAGGTTGCAGATAAATTAGATAAAAATCTGTTTATAGTCTGAGCTCCATTCTTGTAATATATTTATAATTAGAATAAGTTTGTAATTTATATTCATAACCTATCTGCAACAAAATTTTTACTCAACACATTGGTCTTGTTAAGCTCAAAGCTAAACTTTGTCATACAATACTATCTAGTACCCTATTACATCCTCAAATATACAATATTAAACATATCTGAGATATTCAATTACAATACCATATTCCCAATCTTCTTAAATGACTTAACAATCCTGACCTACTAGGCACATCTACTTGTATATGAATTCAACAACTTCAAAAAACCTTTGGTCTCCTACTAATATTTTCCTTCATTCTAAGCCAATCATTGATAGACCCAATCAATTAATAGCAAACTTCAAAATAATACAACTTCTCAAACATATTAGCTGGACTTTTTCAACTAACCCAACCTACAACATTCCATATATTCTAAATAATGAAACTATATTTCTTGAATCTTTTCTTTCTTCTTATTCAAAATACTCTATTTTCAAAAAACAACTCAGATATCATAAACTCATTCTTCTGGACCAACTTACTACTCATGACAATTCATATTTATTGCACTGGCAACATATCTTATCTAGACTTAACAAAATTCCAAAAGGTGTTATACCACAATGGTTTACTACCCTTGAGGACATTACTACAAGTTACTTCTATAAACATACTTTTTATAACTACTATAATCTATCTTCTATAAACTAGTTTTGCTACTCTACTGGCCATTTTACTTCCAATACTAAACCTTGGTTATTCACTGTTCTCAATAATCATATAATTATTGGCAAGGCCAAAAGTCATAATACACCTACTTGCCTTACTCTTATTAATCACTGGCACTACTCATTCTAGTTTTAGTTCTCTAATCTTTATCCTACTTCTCCTTCTACTACTACATTATATATTGGATGTCATCTTAATTCAAATACAATCTCTAACAATTGTACTATCTTTATGCCTACTAACTTGGCTACTAAGCTACTTTGTTACATCAATTTTAACAAAACTCTTAACCTTCATGCAAACTTTGTTGATATTGTATACTTAGTTGCCATTTGACATTCTTTACATATTTCACCTCTTCTCTTACTTACAATTAATTTACAACAACTATCTCCTATCTTTGAAAAATGTCACCTTGTTAATAACCTTCAAACTATCACTAACTCAAATCACAATCTATCATCTATATCATTTTACATTGATGGTTCTGTTATTGATTTTGGTACCTCACAGTGCTCTATAGGCATAGGCTGGATTCAAGTTGATAACTCTACAACTATTAACTCATTTCAGACACAAGTTAAACTGTGGCTATGCTTCTTCAAAGCTAAAATTCTTGCTATTCTCTTAGCAATTATTACTGCTTCTAGACATTGTTTAGTTTACATATTTATTGACTCACAATCAGTAATCTCCAAATATCATAACATTTGCCAATCAGCATCTACTCTTTCTTATACTTATACTTTATATTTCTCCATCTGGCAAACACTTATCAACTTTATTATGTCTTATGAAATCCAACTTATTTTTCACAAAGTTATTGCATACCAAGATAATCAATTTAACAACCTTGCTGATCAACTTGCTCATAATCACCAAATATTACCTTACCTAAAATCTTAACTAACAACTCTTATAACCTCAACTATACTCCTTTTATTAATGAATTTCCTATTGAAATTCCTATTTGACACTTTATTCGAACCATATGCCAAGCCTACATCAAATCACTTTGAACATCTCAACATCATTTTCAACAATGGTTTAACATTGCATCTGACATTAACTGGAAAGCTACATGCCTCTATATTAACAACAATCAAAAAATTTCTAATTTTGCTCACAGCTTTTATTCATCTATTTTGAAAACTTTTCGAATTAAAAAATTCTTACAGATGAACTTCCTGTTCCTTATACTCTTTATAAATATAACTCTTTATTTTCTTTCTTTTGTCATCAATCAACCAAACCAGCTCCTCATTTTATTGAGCTATCTGCCCATCAACTCTAACAATTTATCACTTAATCTCTAATTCTCTTAAGAGTATCTTAAATACAACTAATTTTGATATGCCTGCCAATCTTGTTTCTGATTTACATACTGAAATTTTTATACTTAACAGTTTTAAACTGCATAACTCTTCACATATATCTTCACTTATTTCTACTCTATCTGGTCTAGTTCTTATTGACCTTATTTCTACTATTCACAATTCTTCTATATATTATTATATTGCTACTACTCTTTCTATCAAACTTCTTCTTCACTTAAGCCAACAACTTTACTAACAAATATAGATTTCATACTGTATTTTACATTCTGGACAGTCTCAAACCAAACTTTTTACTAACTCAACTCATAGTTACTCTTCTAACCCACCTTTACCTTCTATTTCAATACTACAAATTATTACTAAAATTGATCTTTGAACTATTCAATAGATTAAATACTATACCTCTCTCTCTTATATTATTACTTAAACCTAAATCTAGGTGAGCCTTGGCCACTCTTGTAGATTTAGGTCACAGATTATATGTCTGAGTCTTTATTCTTCATATGTAATTTAAAAGCAAGCTTTTCTTTATAAAAACTTCAATTGGATTTTAATAAAGTTAAAGGCATGGCTTCACCATTAATATTTAAAAAACAAAAATAGTTATATTTCTATTATATATTAAAAATTACTTATCTTATAATATCAAAAAAGCAAAACTTAAAAAAATGTAAGTAAATTTAAAGCAAACAAAAACTAAATAAAAAAAAATTTAAAATAAAGAATATTTTAAAAAAGAAAGGTTAATTAAAAGCAAATAACAGTTGATTAAAAATTTTTCAAATCTTTAATAGGTTTAAGTTTTTTGTAATATTTGAAATATTATGAAGTTTATTGAAGTTGTTTTAAATGTTGTACAGTTTTGTAAAGTTATTTAATGTATTCTAAATAATTGCAAAATTTGTCAACATAATCAAATAAAAATATAAACAATATTAAATAATTATCTATATAAATGTTGATCTGTAATCTATATTATGATATTAACTATTTAACCAATAAATTTTATATATAATTTAATTGTTCTTAAATAATATTTTCTAAAAATGTAATATTTTTTTAATTTATTGCATAATTTTAAAAATAGAAATATTAACATAAACTTAATTAATGCATTTATTTAATATCAACAGAATAAATTTTAGTATTTTTACATATCTGTATATATATTAAAAATATGCAAAGTTAATTAATTTATTTAAAAAATATTTAACATAACAAAAATAAATAAAATTAATTGAAAATATTAAAAAGTAATAAAATATTAAAGAAATGAAATTAAATTAAAATGATTAAAAAACTAATATAATACTTTTAGTATATAGATAGTAAAACTTATTATATATAAATAAGAAGTTATTTTATAATTTTAATAGCAATCACAAACTCTTCCCGTCGATCATTCGGACACAAAAAATAGCTAAAAAAAAAAGAAGATTTTAGCAAAATTATCAATAAAAACCACCTCAAATAGCTCTAAACAAAAAGAAGCAGCAACAAGGAAAGCACTAGACTAGCAAAGGAAAAGTTTATTTGCAAAATAATAGCAGAGTTATTAAAGAAACTGCAAAAAACTCATCGAAAAA
>CAJVQA010002195.1:0-22691 GCA_910591915.1 Cetraspora pellucida
ATCTTAAAACATCTTAAAAATATAGAGATGTAATGACCTAGTAAAGTGAATAGGTTGTCAACCCCCAAGTGGCTGGTCTAAGGTTCAAATCCCACCTACGATGAAATTTGAAAATTAACCTGTGTTATGGCAAACTATCTCTTGATGATCGGTTGGATTTGTGTATCTGTAACCTTAAGTTACACCATCTTGAATGGGAGCTCAGGGCATCTATGCCAAGTGTAATGTTGCATGTACATAAAGAAATGTTAATAACCAGTATCACATAAGACTTCAGTGCAAACCCACGATAAGACCACCAGGTGCAGTAAACTAAGGAACTGAAGAGTCAGAAGCCCACTTGAAAATTTCTGAGTAAAGAAATAGCATGAACTTTCAATGGTATGGTCAGACCGATAGAAGCCTATGAAACACTCCCAAAGGGATAGGCAGATAAACCAGATGTCAAGATGTGTAAAGGAGCACATGACCAACCAGGCCGCCAGAATCATAGAGGAAAAGAATACATAAATATACCATACCATGCTATCTGAATTGGAAGTCGGGGGAGTACTGTCGGTCCTAAGTAGCAATTAGTAAAGGATGATAGAGAAGACATCGCGATGATAGGTACTGGGGTTCTAGTGAACTTTACAAGAGTAGAAATAGTGTAACGTAGCAGTTAAACAGGTAACCCCTGTAACTGCAAGTGTTAGATAACTATAGCATATTGCATAAAACTAGATCAGCTATGTGTGGAACACAGAAGGTTCTAATAAGTTTCCTGTCGAGGATAAACTAGTTCTAAGGGTACTTGAAGACATCGGGTACTTTGAATGGGTGTAGCCTTGAAGATGTCCCTGTAAAACATGGCAGACTACATATGCAGAAGGTTTAAATAGGCAAGACCCATAGTTGGCTTGCAGATATGGCACCTAGTGTAGAATCTGTATAGTAATGTATAGGCAGACTACTTAAATTAGGCACCAAAAGTACATGTATGGCTAGTTGTAACCTCCAATATAAGGGAGCCTCTGGAGGCACCTGAGTCCAAATACATGAATAAAAACATCAACTCCTACAGATAGGGACTTTAACTCAAAAAAATAAAAAATAAAAAATTTAATTTAGATCTATTTAATTTAATTTTATTTATTTTGAAGAACTTCTTTGCCATCTTTAAGGTCTCTAACAATTATTCTTTGTTATTCACAATCTATGTTGTATCATTCATATATATAATTGCTACTTGGCAGTAGCTTGTAATATTATAGTATATTTCCTTTTTAACCTCTTGTTTTACTATATAGTCTAATCTTGTATTTTTCTGTATCTTTTCTAATAATAGATTATAGAAAAAATATTATATTAGTAGTAATATTACTTCATCTTAATTTATTCTATTTCCTGTTATTATTTCTTCTGTCAGATTATGCATTGTAATTATTTTAAGTTGTTTTTTATAAAAAATGTTTAAGATATATTTAATTGTCATTTTAAATATTTTGACTTTTTGTAGAACTAGCTCAAGACTTTTAAATAAAACTGAGTCAAATGACTTTTTTATATCTTGTAGGAATATTCATATCTCTTTATTCTTTTCTTTTATCTTTTTCATTCTCATATTTAGAATATGTACTGATTGTTTTGTTGAGTTTTCAAATAAATCTGCATAGTTTGGTCCTTTAAGTATTTTTCTTTTAATAAATATTTTGCTAAGACTTTTTGTTATTAATTTTGTTACAACCTTTCTAAATATTTTAATTAGAGCTATTAGTCAAATATTATTTAAACTATATCTCTATTTTATATCTTTTGGTATTAGGTATATTTGTGTTATTTTTTATTTTATTAATATCTTTCTTATCTCTAAATACAAATTTGCATAAGTTCTGAAAATTTTTTGAGTTTTTCTTTCTGCTTATTTAATTAAGATATAACTTATTTTTGATATTCTTAGAGCTGTTTTTGTCTTAAATTCTCTAATTACAGTATATCTTATCTTATTTTTTTTTTTTTTCTTCCTATAAGCAGTCACGCTAGTACTTTATTAGGTTTTTAAAATTACATTTGTAACTACATAAATATCTCTAATATCTAAGTCTAGCATCACCTGACCACCTTATTGATACCTAAGTACAACTTGTCGCATTACTTTGAACAGAAGTAAGTTGCTCGTCTGACTACTTAAAGTCTATAATGAAAGAGTCTTCTCCCTTTCATGACAAGCCCCAACATTGTCTTTGTTACTTCCTTCTCAACTTGCTTTCCTTTTTCTCTTATTTCTTCTTTTTTCTTTTCTCTTTCTTTTTGATTTGCCTTTTCTCGTTTTTTTGGTTCCTTTAGATTTCCACCTTTTTTTCTTTTAGTTCTACCTGTTATTTCACTCTTTTCCTCCTATTCAATGATTTTTTTGCAACATATTCTTCATACTTGTTCATAAAATGTGTTATAGGCCATTATTGCTACTGTATTTGCAAACTGCTATCTTGATCTTGTGTTTAATAGCTTCACTAGTTTGCCTTGCATTTCTTTTGAAATTAAGCCTTTTATTAATGCTTCTCTTATTTTAACTTCCTCTGTCTCTGTTTTTTTGAAGAGCACTATATATAACATGTATGAAAGAATCTGAATCTTTTCATCTTCCTTTAACTTCTTTCATGCTGTTGCAATAATTACTTTTTGGATTCTCTTTTAGAGATTTCTTTGCCCTTTACATGCTATCAAGTATGCTTGTGTCTGTTTTACTTTATCTTGGCATACTTGGCATTCTACTGTTGTGTATATATCTGGCCTCTTTCTGTTAAGTTCTTTTAATGTTGGAAGTTTATCTATTATGCACTTAATAAATGCACTTCTTTTAGAGCTGCTTCTTCTTGTTATGCAATGTATTCCCTTAGTTGTTTTTAGTCTTTTCCAAAAATAAGCCCAATTATAAATTGTAATTTCTACTTCTGGCTCTAAGCTTTTAATTGCTCTTATTTCTTTCTACTCTGTTTCTAATTTTGCATTTATTACTAACTTGCAAAGCAGTCTTGCTGGTATGTCAGTTCTTTTGTTTTTCTACTCTAGACAGTACTCTATTTATTTACAACTGACTCTTTCGGCCTGTACTATTTTTCTACTTGGCATTTCCTTTTTTGCTAAGCTATCAGCTCTATCATTCCATTTATCTTTACTATGATCTTTAACTTTAACTAACTCTATCTGAATGTTTTTTGTTTTGATGAGGTCTTTAATCTTCATTATCTATATTGCATTCTTTTTCTTAATAATCTTGTTTCTGTTTGCTTGTTCCAGGCTTCTATCAATATTTCTTATTGCAGCATTACTATCTGTATATATTTCTATTTGCTTCTTTTTAGGTATCATTAGAATTGCTACTCAAATCACTACCAACTCTGCTATTGTCAATGTTTGCTATCCTTCTAGTTCAAAAGCTGCCTCTTCTTCTGGCCATTCTTGCATTTCATTTGTTTGGACCCATCTTATACCTATATTGTTTTTAGATATTGGCTCTTTACTATCCCTTCCATTGGTTGTGCCATTAGTATATATTATATATTTGCTCTTGTTTCTCATAATGTTTCTCTTTAGAATTTTTATTATTTCTTGACTAATATTTTCTTTCAGTTTTTGTCATTTGATAATTTCTATCTCTAGTTCTTCTATTGTTGTAAGACTCTTTAGTTTGCATTCACTTATTTTTGATTTGTCTATTTCTGTCTTATCTGTTATTTGGTCTACAGTTATCTTAATCTTATTATTGCTCTTACTTATTAATCTATCTGAAATTACATGAGTGTTTTTGTTTAATCTTATCTATTGTTGGCAACTGTTTTCTATCTGTTCTTCTTTGCTTTTACATCCTTCATATCTGTTAATCTCAGTTGCTACTTCATTCTCTTTGCTTTTCATCTGCCAATGGTTGATTAATACTTTTTTTTTTCTTTTTAACTATCTTTCCAAGCTGTTTGTGGTTTCATGTATTATATATTATCTATTCTTTTTTTCTTCTATCTTCTGATATATGCTCCCATTTGACTTGCATTGCCTGAGTATTTTGTTTACCTGTTCTAAAGTAGCTTTGTACTGCTCTGTTCTCTGGGCTGCTTAGCACTTTTGACTCAATTGCTTTGAACTATTCTGCTTTCTTCCCTTTACTTAATTGGCCTTGATAACTTTTAAGTTGCTGCCATGTAATTAGTTTTTCTTCTCTCATGTCGAGTAATTAGTTTAAATATATTAAACCAGCTTTATTTACTCTGACTGCTCCTTTTTTTCATAATTGTGCATCTACCAGTTCTTGTATTTTAGTACTATACCTAAGCATTAACTATAGTTCACTTTCTGTTCTAATATTTATTTTTAATTTTCTTGCTTTGAGTATTGTAAGACATGTTAAATTATTCTTCAGGTACATTTCAATTTCTGCTACTTTTTTGTCTTTCATATATCTTCTGTTAAGCCTGCTCTTTGACAGTCTTGCATTATTCTTAGTCTTGTTAACCCTCTGAGACTGTCTTGTCTGTTTAGTCTTGCTACAAGGCCACTTATTTGCTTCGTAATTAACTTTTGTTATAATGTTCTACAGCTGCCAAGATCTTTGTACTCCATTACACAGTTTTCTACTGTTTTTTGTAAACTGCTTTTTTGCTTAGTCAGACTTATTATTGGTTGATGTATTTTATTTAGGCTTCTGTCTAACATCTTTGTTAACTATAACATGTAGCTTAGTTTGGATATTATTATCATATTGTTTATGTATACAATCTGGCTCATTGTCATTTTTTTATACTTTAGATTTCTTATAGTCTGGCTTACTATTCCTTTTTTTACTTGTACTTCTCACATTCTGCTGTTTAGCCATATTCCAAATGAGCGAACTATTTTATATCTTGGTTCTTCTATTATCTTGCTTTTCTTATATATTACTGTTTCTTTTTCTTTTCTAATTTTTGTGTTCATTATTATTAATTTTGACTTTGATTCATTTATCTTTATATTATTTATTTCAAAAAACTTCTTAGCTATTTCTAGAATTTCTAATAGTTGCTTCTTACTGTTTGTGATCCATGTTGTATCATCTGCATATGCAATTGCCACTTAATGACATCTTGTAATATTGTTGTATTGCATACCTTTTTGTATTTGTTGCTCAACTGTATACTCCAAACTTTTATCTTTTTGGATTCTTTCTAATAATGGGTCATAAAAGAGATGCTATATTAATAGTAAGATTACTTCATCTTAGTCTATTTTATCTCTTGCTATTAGTTCTTCTGTTAAGCCATAGGCTGTGATTATTCTTAATTGTCTCTTGTAAAACAGCTTTAAAATATATTTAGCTGTTTTTTGGGGTATTTTAACTCTTTGCAACACTAGTTCAAGACTTTTAAGAGGAACTAAGTCAAATGCCTTTTTTATATCTTGCAACAGTATCTATACTTCTTTATCTCTTTCTTTTGCTTCCTCCATTATCATATTTAGAATTTGTACTAGTTGCTCTGTTGAGTTTTCTAAAAGGTCTGTGAAGTTTGGTCCTTTAAATATTTTTCTTTCTATAAATACTTTGGCAAGTCTTTTTGTTACCACCTTTGTTACAACTTTTCTAAATATTCCAATAAGTGCTATCAGATGAATGTTGTTTAAACTATATTCACACTCTATATCTTTTGGTTTCAGATAGACTTGTGCTATTTTTTACTTCATTGGAATTTCTCTTATCTTCAAGTATAGGTCTGCAAAGCTTCTAAAGATTTCTTGTGTTTTTATTTCTGCTCTTTTGATCAATATATAGCTTATATCTAAGATACCTAGAGCTGTCCCTGTCTTAAGCTTTCTTAATGTTTCTTCTCATTCTTTTTCCTTAATTCTTTCTTTAATTTCTATATACTATTCTTCTTTAATGTTTTCTTTTAGTTTGTATATCTCCTTTTACTTTTCTGTCATTGTTTCTAATTTAGTGTTCCTTTTCCTAAACTGCAACTTATAATGTTTTGCTACATTTGTTTTAACCTTCTTTGGTTTTGTTATTAAAATTATGTTCTCTTCTACTTGCTTAATAAGTCTATCAAGTGTTATCCTTTTATATGGCTTATTTAGAAGACTGGCAAGCATTTTTCCTTGATCTGTTTTGATAATTTCATATTTCTTGTCTATATTTTCTTCTATTTGTCTTCTTTGTATCTGTTCTCAGTTTTCTTTCTTTTTTTCTTGTAGAAGTTTCTGCCATTCTTTCATATCTTCTATTTAGGTATGTAACCAATGTCTTTGTAATTTTGGCAGCTTTGCATCTATTTTGTTGCCTAGTGCTTTTATTTGTTCATTTGTCTTATTTCTTTCTTCTTCTGTTACTTCTTGGTCTTTTTTTGTCTTTGCATATTTGATTAATCCTTGTATCTTTATGATATCTTTTTCTTGTTGTTGTACTTTTTTACTAGTTCTTCTATTTGTCATTGTATTGTATATTTTTTTGGTGGGTATATGCTTATTTGCTACAGTAATAATTGCTTCTTCTAATATATCTCATATACTGTTTATTTTATTTATATGTTCCTTCATGTCTTGTACTTCTGTTCGAATATTTTTTAGACTTTCTTTTGCTTTTAGTTACTTCTGCAGCTCTTGCACATAATTTTTCCAATTTTCTGGTTTTGTCCAATCATATAAATACAGTGTTCTTGATTGTTCTTTTTTTTTAACTTCTGCTTTGCTACTTTTTTCCACTATATGTTTAATCTATATTTTTGCAGTTGTTATTTTATAATCTCTATTTGTGATTTCTTTTGTTTCTTTGATGCTTGCTCCTTACAAGCCTAAGGCCAATTCTTTTGATACTTAAATATAGTCGATTCTTGTTGCTGCTTCTTTGTTTGACCATGTGTAATTTTGGCTTGTCAGGTGCATATTTCTGTATGTGTCTATGAAGTCTTGTTTTCTCATTCTGTTAAAGATTGGTAGTCTTTTAAAATTTTTTGATTGTGTATGTTGCCTATTTAATATATTGTCTGCTGTATAATTAAAATCACCCATAATCACAACTTGTGTTTGTCTTTTCCATTTTATAACTATTTCTACAATCTTCTGTTAAATGTTTTTTTCTATTGTCTTATTATTTGGTGGTATATAAACTCCTATTACTACTAACTCCAATTGCTTGAAGTATAGTGTGATCTTCATCATATATTCACTTATCCTCTTGACTGCACCCACATGCTTTTCCCATTGTTCTTTTATTAGTATTCCTATATCTAAATCTTTTTTTTTATCTTCTGCTGTATTTGTCTAATACTCTATATAGTTCTTGTTTGCTGCATGTGTTAGGAACCTTTCTTCTCTTTTAGTAATATTTGTTTTTATAATTCCTAGTATTGCAATTTCTTCTTCTTCTGTCTAGCTGAGCAAATTCTCTAATTTTTAACCTTTGGTTTTGAGTCCATTAATATTATAATATGCTAACTTTATTTATTTCTTTTCTTCTTTTCATTTCTCTTTTAGTAGTTTCTGTCTTGTTCTTATACTTTTAACTTCTTCTTTTCCTACTCTATAACCTTTTTTTTTCTGGCAAAAAAATCTAATTTCTCTTTTTTTCTCGAAAAGTTTTTTTTCTTTTTGCAAAAATACTTCGATTTCCTTGTCTATATTTATTGGTTCAACTGTGGACTCTTAGAAGCGTTTAGGTTGGTTTATCTTATTTTTCTCTCTATCTTCTTCTAGTCTTTCTAATCTTTCTAGTATTTGTCTTAAGATATTTTCGATATGTGAAGTTTCTTCTTGTGGCTGTGATTGTAGTTTCTTTTCTTTCTTTATCTTCTCCTGCTTCTGATCTTCAATTGTTAAGTTTCTTCTATAATGCTCTCTGTTTCTATCATCATTTCTGTTCTTGTTATTTCTTTGTTTACTTTTTTTCCTTTGGTTATATTCATATATTCCTTCATCTGTGCTTTCTCTGTTATCATTTATTCTCTTATACCTTGTATTATCACTTTTCTTTTCACTTTTTCATTTTCTTTCAACATAGTTTAACCAAAATAATAAGTGATTATTAAATCTTATTGGCTTTGTTTAGGCTGCATGTATTTCTTCCTCAGTTGCAAATATTATTGTTGCTGATCTTCTTTGATTTTCATTTCTGTTGAATAGAATATATACTAATTTTGCTCTTTTTTTCTTCAAGCATTGTAATAGTAATACTTCTAATACATTGCTTGGAAGTTCTAAAATTTTTGCTGTGAATCAGTTTTGTGAATTGCACTTGTTAAAGTCTTCTTCGCCTATGTTTACTTTCACCAACCTGTGTATGCTGATTGGTAAGGACTATAGTATGTTTTCTTCTTTTATGTTTTCCACCTTGACTACTGCTAAAGCTTTAAATTTGGATCTTCTGATGCATTTAACTTGAGTTTTTTTAAAGTTTTTACACATGTATTCTACTTCTTCTGTATTAATGTTTGCCAGTAGGTCTCATATTGTTAGGCATATATATGATTCTAATTCATCTTCTACTAGGTATGCATTTTTATCATCTTTTTTATTAAATTTCTTGTGTTCTTTGAGTTTATTCTTGTCTTTTTTGCTGTTGTTTACTGTATAGCAGCTCAGTTTCTTTTTTTGACTTTTTGATTCTTCTGAAATCAATTTGAGCCAATCTTCTTCTTTCTCTTTAATTCTATTCATTGCTGCATCTCTACTGAATTCACAGTCAAAATCTATCTCAATCCAACTGTTTCCATTTTTGAAAACCTTTTTAATTGTTTTAATGTGATGATTACTACATAAAATCTATTGTGTGTATTTTAGTCTTTCTTCTTTATTTGCACCTAGTATTGTATATATTGGCATATTTGCTTTGAATGATTTGCTCTTGTTACATATATGATTTGTTAGGGACCATTGACTCTGTTCTATTGTGTTTACAAGTATTAAAACTTCATGATTTTTTTTGTTATTAACCTTATACTCTTTTTATTTTTATCTACTATTTTTTCTCTTTCTGTTTGTCATAAAAAATTTGATGCAATTGGTTCTCTATTTGATGATGTTGATATGCTAAGATCTTGCATTTGGTTGATGACTACATTTAGGTTTGTGCTGGCTTTTTCATCACTACTCATTTCATATTGTTGTCTCTTCATTTCAACATAAACTATATCCATATTTTCTATATTTTCACCTCTTTCTATTCCTTCTATTTCTGCTTCCTCTTTTAGTATTTCTTCACTCTTCATGCTTAACAAGTAGTTAAATGATTTTGGGTTTTGATCTACTGCTAAAAGCTTACCTGCCTATTCTTCTATTGTGCTTCTTGTTAATGAAAATGTCTCTGCTCTTTTGAGTGCTTCAAGTACTTGCCTATAAAGAAGTATATCACCTATTGTGATATTTTTTGGATCGTAAATTGCAAGATCTTTTGCTATATACTCAAAATTGCTAGTATTATTTATTCTCTTTGATAAGATTTCATCTAGTGTTCTGCTGTTTATATATCTTCTATTTCTATTACCAAAACCTCTTATATGTTGTATTAATTCTATGTCACCTAAAAGGCCTAGTCTGTACTGTACTTCTGTTTCTATTTTAGTTTGTTGTTTTTTTATTTGCTTAGCAGTATATATAGAAATTTTTATCTATTTTTCTTAATTAGGATAATATCGTTGTTTGTGTAATATGCTATGTTTGTTGTTATTTTGTTGTCAGCTGACCACATGTTCTGATTGTTTGTTTTAGGGTCTAGAGTGGTTTTTCACTTTTCTGAAAATAATAACAAAATTTTGCAAACTTTTCAAGTTAGGTTAAACTACTTAAGAACCTTATTGAAAAATGCTATATCTATATTTATATATTGATAGAAAGCTTGTATTTTTATGCTAAACCTTTCTTTAATAGCTTTGTGTAGGTTTATCCAATCTGTTTTGTTCTACTTTTATATGCTACTTTTGTTTATTAAAGTTTGCTAAAGATTGGGTTTCTTACTGTTGCTTGTTGCTACTTTATTTTCTTTCTTGTTTTTAAGTTGGTTAACTGTATCTCTATGTTTCTATCTTTTTTCTTAGTGCTCTATATATTGCTTGCTTGTGTGTTTTAATGTTATTTTATGTTTTTGCTTTCTGCGAATTTCGGTTAAGAGATTTACAGAAGAGAGTTAAATTTATAATTACTTTACTTTAAGGACTTATATATATAATCTTTTTATAATTATAATTTTTTAAAATACTACTATTATGAGGGTGTGGTGACCTAGTGAAGTGGTCAGGTTGTTAACCCTCCAAGTGGTAGATTGGATGTTCAAATCCTATTGACAGTGAAAATTTAGATAATCACCTATGTAATATTCATATTATAGCAACTATTACTAATGATTGGGTTAGAATATCTGTAATGATGATTGTATCAGCATAATTGGTAGATTATGAAGCATTCATATAACAGGTTATATGACATTGTTCTTTGGGACAAGGTTGTGAATATATAAAGAAATGCAAACTGACAATTAGGCAATGCAAACACTAGATAAGTCCTTGTGGCTATGTAAATCTGTTGAAATTGAATAACAAGAAGTTCATTTAGGAAGACTAGAGTAAAGAAGTATCCAGATTTTTGATGACCCTATTGTAAAGGCTAGCCTTATGAAACAGATACTAAAGTCGAAATAGCCAGACAGGCAAAAACCTCTAGATGGAGGGTACTATCAACTAGGCCATCAGATTGAGCCAGAGGAAAAAGATATTGAGCTGATCTAATATACTAATGGACTAGTTATAAGTCCTATTGAGCTATCTGAATTGGAAGTTTGGTGAACCAGCAGAGGTATACTAAAGTATTTTGGATATGCTGTGAAGTAAATGCTAGAATTTGTGTGAACTCTACAAAGGCATAGTAGTTTAATAGTTAACCCTGACTACAAGTGTTGGTTCTGCCATAGTGATATCTAGGTTAGTTATAAAAATAGGTACAGAATACTCTAAGAGGTTTATCTTGAGGATAAATTAGTTCTAAGATTGAAACAATGACCTGGGCATCTGGAATAACCCAGTGATGTTAATACAGATTACAGGTTTAGAGGGTTTAAAGTAAAACACCTAAACAAAAGTGTTAGATACAGCAATTGGTAAGGAACCTTCAGGTGGACTCCTTAAATAGGTAATATAAAAAAATTACACATATAGCCAATTGTATGCTCTTCTGTAGTGGTTCATTGAACCACAATACTGATAAGTTATTAATAAAAGTCAAAAGACCAAAGAGGTCACCTTAATACTAAAAAAAAAAAAATACTACTATTATACATAATGTCTATATTTCATTATTTGATCTTTTTCTAAAAATTTTTTATTTCAAATTCATATCTGTATTTGAACTTTTTACAAAGTTTTATATTTGATTAATAGTTTTAATAAATTATAAAAACAAAATTATAATATTAATTTTTTTTAATATTAAAATAAATATTTATAATTCAAAATTTTATTAATAATATATTTTAACAAATAGTTATATTATAATTATAGAAATTAATTATAAAAAAAGTATATAACTAGACATTTATATAACTTTAAAAATAGAAGGTAATATTTTAAAATTATATATAAACCTAATAGTAACTTTTTTTATATTTAATTTTATAAAAAATTATATTAACTAAACTAATTTTAATTTATAAGAAAAGTTTGTAGAATAGGTTTTTTTGATCTAATCATAGTAAAATTATTTATATTAAGTAAAAACTCAAGAAGATATGGCTTTTTAAAGATTAGGTATAAAAATTTATTAAGTTAACTTATAGGATTATATAAATTAACTAATCAAATCTAATAATTTTGTATAATACTGACAAATTTTGAAAGATTCTAGAAAACTTTGTAATATATACAAATATATTTTTTTATAATAATATATATTTCAAAATTTTACTATCATAGATAAATAATTTTATTTATATAAATATAAAATTTTTTTATTGATTAATTAAAAAATAAAAAAGGTTTATTAGTAGCATATATCAATTTTAGATGAAAATTTTAAAATACTATACATTTCTATATAGAAATGATCTACATTACCTCTTATCCTTAATTATTATCTAATTTAAGTTGTCTGTATCAAGGTTTTATACTAGTTATTATACCTAAAACTTATCTGTAAATTCTCTATTTAAATATTCTAGTTCTTGTATTTATTTATTTATATATTCTATTAACTATTTTAGTTATTATTAATACAAATATTTTATAATTATAAAATCTTTAAAGTAATTTATTTATACAAGAAATCTTTGATTTTATATTAAATTTATCAAAGTTATTTGTATTTATATTTATAACTAACTTAGTATTATTATAACTAAAATTAATACTTGCAATTAAGACTAACTATTAAACTGCTATATTTTTGTAAAATTTATTCAAATCTCAGTACTTACCTTTCTAACATCTTCTTTATTATCTTTTATTAACTACTATTTAAAACTAATAAACTCTTCAAACTACTAATTTAGATAACATAGTGTAATATACTTTTGTATTCTTTTCTTTTAATAATTTTAACAATCTAGTTAGTTATATGCTTTTTTTATATACTTTGTTATTTAATTTATCTATTTGAACTTATGGATCAATAGTATAATAGTTAGTACTTCCAGGTCTCAATTACAAGGTCACAAGTTTGAGTTCAAAAAGTAACAACAACTCTGCCAAGACTATAATTGAAAAAAAAATCTACAAAGAACTTTTATTTAAAAACAAGAATAAGATTTATACAAAATGAATGTAGTTACCAGCATAACCACAGGATTAGAGATAATCAGATAAGATGTAATTCATCAACAAATGATGTTAACATTAAAAGAGCCTGATTTAAAAATACATAACAGTAGAATTAAGAACTTTGAAATATACAAATAATCTGATTAGTAGGTCATATAAAGTTAGAAAATTGCAAACTGAAAAAGATAATAAGTCTTATACTGCAGAACCAGAAATCTGAAACATAATATAGCAGACTTGATGAAGCATGAGTTATCTCATGAGTTCAGTGACATGCAAAGACCATATGCCATTTGATGATCTTCACAGAATGATAACTTTGATCTTTAAGAGATGTGATAGATTCTAAAAATGTCTAAGAACCTTCAGGATAATAAAAGGAAGTAAAAAAAAAAAATTTATCTATCTGTTTTTTTGAAATAGTTTATAAACTTTTATTAATTCAACAGCATTATTAAAAGTTTGTATTACCTTTTTACTTAGGAATTTCCAAGTAGATTTCTGTCTTCTTAGTTTTTAATCTTTTATATCCAGGTTTTCATGGTAACAGATTACCATAAAATAATATTTTTATAAATAAATATTATATAAATTTTACTAAATATATGTTATATGAATATAGTTGATCAATAAAGATAGAAACATAGCCTTATCATTAATATTAAAAAAAAATAGAATATAGTTAAGAGTACATAAAATTTTATTTAATATATATGTATATGAATTTGGATGACCGTACCTATGCATACTTTGACAGATTTAACATTTAAATACAGTAAACCTTCTCTATAATCACGTAGTTGGAATGATAGTAACTTTTTTTTAGAAATGTGCTTATAAAAAGGTTGTGCTTATATAGAGGTTTTTTATATATTTTTATGGTAATTTGTTTAACAAAATTAGGCGCTTATATAGAGATGTGATTATGTAAAGTGTGATTATAGAGAGGTCTGACTGTATTGTCTTGGGTTCAATAATGGAATATTAAATACCGTATTGCACTGATAAAATATTCATTTTTTATATCCTCATGTAGATATATATGTGTATTTTACACATAGCATTTTTTTTTTTTTATCAAGAATGGCCAGTATTTATATGGTATGATTCACATATAACCTATAAATTTCTCCATTATACATACAATATACCCGTCATCGATCAAAATGTCCCGGGTATTTTATGTTTGAGTATTTTTTATTAGACCGGGTCCTGTAATCAGCGCGATATGGTAATTTATAATGTTCAGGTGAATACGTGGGAATTATTAGATATTAAAGAATATCCAAAATATTCGATAGAGAAACTAAAAACATGCAATAATAGAACTCTAAATTTAGATGTGGGTCTTTGCAGTAGAAAGGGTACCTACTCATTAATCGATCTTTATTATAATATATATACAAGCAGGTTAAATCTCTAACTCAAAAATACTACATATTATATATGGAGTTTGAGCACTGCAAAGATCCACATATATATTCTGCGTTAATCAGAATTTGACGCGTAACAGTGCAACTCAGTTTTAGCTACACTAATTCATTTCTCACGACATATACATGTTAATTTGATAAAATAAATTTTTTTTTTTCATAAGAGAATTTTGCCGGTGAGCCAGATGTGGATATTTAAAGTGGCAATATAACGGTAAGAAGTAGTACTGAAATTTGGATCTATTTTGATATGAAAATTTGAAAATTTTTAGTGTTTTTTTACGTTTTTTTTTTAGGATTGGGTTAGGACCTTGGGCTAGAATTGATAATTAAAATGTATATGTGGATTTTAGCAGGGCTTATATTTTCAAATCAAGATTCCAAATTCCAGCATTAGCTGCGACAATAACTACAGACATTACGAATTACATCCTGGGTTGCAACCCTAATTACAACAAATACTCAAAGTTGTAAATATAGCGTAATGGGTGTAATTGCCATAATCGTTGTAATTGTCATAAATACATAAGTAATTGTATCTTGCACGTCTTTATAGACGTGTGATAGCTTAACAAATTTAACGATAACAAATAACTTGCATTTAGGTGCCATCAGAAAAAATCGATGTTTTTGAGTTTATAATTTAATGACCTAGTCCCTAAAAATCTGACCATTCGATACATAACTAAATTTAATTATTACAATCGCTATTATTCAATCAAATTTTCTAGAGGTTTGGCCGTTAAGTTATAAACTCAAAGAATCAAAATCTGTTTTTTTTTTTTTTTTTTTGAAAGGATTCATGCTTTGTATGCTTGTATAAGCAAGCTAATAAGAATATTTTTAACATAGACAGACGTATAGTAGAGCTTTAATATATAGTATAGTTAGAAGTGTGCATGGTTATTGGTACCCTATATGTGTATCCTGTTATGTACGTATGTACTTGTTTTTTTGCAATTCATATTCTTTAATTTCGTAATTATCTATTTTACACAATTATATCGTGCAATTATTTATTAGCATAATCAATTATTGTATCCATTACGACCAAAAATTACAACTTCGAGACGAAAGGTTGAAATCTTCCAACTCCAGTAAACCTATTATGGCAGACAACTTTAGTAAGAAGTTAAATCTCTTCAGAGCCACAAGATAGCAAGCTTTAATTTTAATGACTTAAAGTGTCATAGCTCAAAATTTTACAATGTAGTAGTAACTTAAAATAAATTTAAAACTTTTAATAAATTAAAATAAGAGTCTCATTTACAATATAATAAGAAATTAAATCATAACATAAATCTTTCTTACAATGTATTAATCGAATATTGTCCTTGTACCCAATAATAAATACGGTACGGGATATGATAGACAAACTAATGTACGTACGTGTAATTAATACTAATATACCAAAGAATATCTAAAATTCTAAGAATTCTACACAAGTTATATAAATGCATTCATGTCGATGCATATAGAACATTTGATGTGTTACAATTACTTTATCCATGGCGCGTTTCAACCCTGATTGACGATACCAAATTCGGAACTTTCATATGTTAAAATCATGAAATTATGACGATTACGCGTCACTAATAGATGAACTATGTTTACGTGCTTTACGGCACCTAATCCATTGTTCAACATCAAGTCTGAGTTTTATACATTCAACAAATCCATAGGCCATAGTTCCTCGCTTTACCTCTATGAATCCAAAACGATAAAATATCTCCATTGCTGGTTCTTGCCAAGTAGATGTAAGAACTCCTAGACTTTTTGCATTCTTTTTATGTATAAACTTTATCGCATGTTTCAATAATGCAGTAGCGATTCCTTGTCTTTTATAATTTGTAGCCACGCATAAATGCTTTATATGAGGTGCATATGATTCCATAATATATTTTTTTCTTAGAGGATCTTCATCTTCATTGTCCACAATTTCTAGAAAGCCTACCACTTTATTTCCTGCTTCTTTATCAACAGCAACCCAAAATCTCGCGATACGATCATTAAAAGGTTGGTCAAATAAATTTTCTTGTGAATGGTGTTTATCAGATTTTGTTAGTTGTTGTATGGTGCCACTTCCATATTTTTCTGAAATTCTAGACAAATCAGTATGAATTGCATGTCGTGTTTCATAGGAAATTGTACTTGTTATAATTCGTCGAACATTAACGTAGAGGAAAAAACCCCAACCGATAAAAACGAGGAGCATAAATAGTAAATGTATATTACTGTGGTTCTTTACGGTAAAATATGTTAAACCTAACCATAAACAAAGAAGATAACGATGCTGCATGATATCCCCAATAGCATATGGCACATTACTAATAATGGAATAAAAGAATAATTAGATGAGAGTGACTCATTGACGAAATGATAAAAAAAAGAAACTTACTCCATCATTGAGTTAGCATAAATCCTTTGAACTTCATCAATATCTTTTTGTTGGAATTCTCGAATCCTAATGTGGTCAGGAAGAGAATTTGAGGAATAATAAGGCTTTTTACCATCTTTTCGAGAAACTTTTGACATCTTTTATTTTAATTTTATTTTAATTTTATTTATATATATATATATCTCTAAGAAAATAATAATTCGCGCAGAAAAATAAAGATTAGACAATTCGAAAAAATGGCGGTGAAAAGGATTTCAAGGCTCACAATAATTTATATTTAAACATTACATTTAGACTTGTGTGAAAAAGGACTTTGGCTGAAAAATTGAGGCGGCTGGATCAAATAAGTACGTACACAAAGTCATGAAATCCGGCTGACACGGTATAACTAACATGAAACATAAAAACAAATTGTAGTCACAAATTTGCCAAAAACTTGCTTTCAAATTAAGGAAATGGGAATTAGTGTGCGAAGGTATCTTTCCTAATGACCGTGATATTTACGCAATGGTTACACGAAGCTTCCCAAATTGAGAAATGACGAGAACAATATATATATTTCGGATTTGTAGCATGTTTACCTGCATAAAAATAAATAAGTGATAGTACTGTAGTAAAGATGGTCATCTGCAATAACGTGACGCAGCGTGAATTTCCCCCGCATTAAATACCTAACCCACGCATGAGTATAGGTCAGTTGACATTTGCAGTCTATGACCGCATAAACTTTGTTAAAATTAAACGTTTATATGCAAAGCACTTAGCGTCATACAGTTTTTATCCGAAACGTTTTATTAGTTTTAATTATATCTGAAATCGCGTGACATTTAATGAATGTACATTAGAAGATGGAATAAAGAAACTGAAATTTTCACTACTAAATTGATAATCCATGGCTCGAAACATCTATCAGTCAGTAGATGTCATGCAAAGGTATGTTTGTGTTCCATGCGCTTGAACAACGGTGTCATACAACCCAGTTGATCTTTTCTATTAAAGTCAGGTTGTCGTATAAATGTGTAATAAACACTCTAGACGCCCAAAGTTTTTATGTATAAATGTTTGGAATCATTATTTATTGGCTTACGGCAACTATGGAAGCGGGCGGGTCCCATCAATTTTTTCCTAAAATATATACAAAGTTTAGATGGGCCGCGTGTACGCATGTTTACTTATGCCTGCCCATATCATTTCCGAAATTGGAGCTATGTAGACATGTTGCAATATCAAAGTTGCGAATTAAGTAATAAATTCAATGTACGTATTTATAACTAGATTATCAAAACTTTTACTGATTATAACTTTTTTTTTCAATTGGTAAATTTCACTTTTTGGGTGCATGCAGTAATTATTCATCTTAAAAGATTTAGCCTAACTAAATATTAAAATCACGTATAGACATTTCTCGGTCATTCACCTGTTAGTTTTGAACGCCAACAATTTAATCTTAATGATACCACATATTATATATTGCCAATTTAAAAATTTGGCAACACTCAAATTTGTTTTTTTTTCTAATTATAACTAGCATGGTTGAAAATCCATTTGATTGGTTGTCGATTCCTGAAATTTCATTGGCTGTTTATCTATATCGATTATATAGTCAAGTTGCTGACGAATCTGACAAATTTGTCAGAAGCGAGAGTATCAAAGAATAAAATTTCTTTAAAATTTCATTGTCTGTTTGCTATAAAAATTTATGACTTACTACTTGCAAGTTATAAATTTATATAGCAAACAGACAATGAAATTCTGGCAAATATAATCAGATTCGTTGATGATTTATCATATGATCGATTGTATTTTTATATATGGGCTAGGTGTTAGGAAAAGGGCCGAAAATGACAATTTTTTTCAAGAGTTTTTTTTATATAAATCAATTTAGAATACAATTAGGTTTATTTTTCACTTAAGATACGAAAGTAGTTGTATTAATAAAATTTTGCAGTATAGCTCTTTAAATTTTATTATTTATTATAAGATTTATAATATATATTTCTTTTTTTAGCATCTAGCTCATATGGTGTTACTATGATGATCGACAACCAATCAAATGAATTTTCCATTATGCACTTATAAATATGCTGTATATATAAATAAAAAAATTACAAGCTTTTCATTACTGCGCGTTGGTGAAATTTAAACATTAATCTGAAGTATCGAGTGGTTTATTTACTATTGTTTTTGATTTTTCTTATTGCAAGTTATATAAACAATGTTTAATCTATTTTTTTATAAAAAATTGATAAAAGTTGTTTATTTAATTTATAATAACAAAAAAACAAAACAATTAAAGTTTACAAGTCAGGCTTGTACCTGTGTACAACAAAAATTTAGACATGAGTATAGGTATAAAAACTCAGATACAAACATAAGCACAGATATAAAAGCTTAAATATAAGTATAAACTTAAGTATAAAATTTGGTATAAGTATGAACACAAGTACAAAAACTTAATATAAGTATGAATACAAATATAAAAATTTGGTAATTGTTATAATATTTAAATATGTTTAGTACTTGTGTTTAGCATTTTATGCTTAGTGTTTTGCACTTATACTTTTACTAATACTTAATATTTATGTTTATATTTTTAATTGTTTAATAATTTTTTTTTTTTGATATTATAATAACCTTTTTGATCTTTTGACTTTTTATTAATAATTTTTTTGACAATATGATTCAATAAACTACTACAGAAGAGCATACAATTGGAACATATATAATTTTTTATATTATCTATTTAAAAAGTCTATTTAAAGCTTCTTTACCAATTGCTATATCTAATATCTCTGTTTGGGTGTTTTATTTTAAACCTTTTGAATCTGCAATCTGTGTTAACATCACTGGATCATCTTAGATACTCAGATCATTGTCTTAATTTTAGAACTATTTTATCTTTAAAGTAAACTTTCCAGAGTCTTTTGTATTCATTTTTATAGTTGATCTAGGTATTACTATAGTAGAACTAATACTTGTAGTCAGAATTATATCATTTAACTACTATATCTTTGTAGAGTTTATACAGACCTCAGTATCTACTTTATAGTATAATTTTAGTACTTTAGTATACTTTTGTCTTTTTATCTATCTTTTTATTAAACTCTCAATACAGATAGTTCATATAAAACTACAACCAGTTTATTGGTATATCAGGTTGGCTTAATATTTTTTTTTTCTAGTTCATTTTAATAATCTAATTAGTAATATCTTTGAGATTTCCAACCTAATTATCTGGTTATTATGATCTTGATCTCTGTTTTTTTAGACTAGCCTTTATATCAGAATTATTAAAGATCCGATTATCTCTCTATTTAGGCTTTTTTAAATAAATTTCTTATTATCTAATTTTAATAAATTTACACAATCACAAGAACTTATCTAGTATTTATACTACTTATTTGTTAATTACATTTCTCTATATAACTAATTATATAGATATTCTATAATCTGCTAATTATGCTGATATGACTGCTATTACAAGAATTTTAATTTAATTATTAGTAACAGTTATTATAATATAAATATTTTATAAGTAATTATCTAAATTTTTTTTTATCATTAATGGAATTTGAATATCCAATCTACTATTTAAAGAGTTGACAATTTGACTACTTTATTAGATTGTTATACCTTTGTTTAATGTTTTATATTATATAATAAATTTTTTTTTTAAATATTAAGGTGAATACTATAACCTAGGATTTTATTAATAATATATTTGGCTAATAGTTATATTACAACTACAGGAAATAATCATAAAAAGAGTGTACAACTAGTCATTCATACAACTTTAGTCATTGTCTAATTTAAGTAGTCTATCTAAAGGTTCTACACTAGTTGCCATACCTGGAACCTGCTTGTAGGTTTCTTATTTAATTATTCTAGTTTCTGTATTCATCCATCTACTTTTGCCTATCAATGACTCTAACTAATGCTAATAAAAATATATTATAATTACTAAGTCTTTAAAACAGTTCTTTAAAACCTTTGACCTTGTACTAAACCTTTTAGAATCTTCTGTATTTTATTCTTATAACTGACTTAGTATTGCTATAACTGAGACCAATACTGGCAGTTAGAGTATATTATTAAACTGCTATGTCTTTATAGAGTTTACTCTAATCCTAGTACTGACTTTACAACATATTCTTACTACTTTGGTATTCAATTCAAATTGCACCAAGTTGTCATTCCAAATAGCCTAAAAAAGTAGGTCAAAACCATACACCTCTAGTTTACATATTTGTTAACAGATATTATTTTTCTCTAAAATTCAGAAATTTTGACAGTCTGGTTGGTTCATCTGGTTCCTTCTCAAAGACTGACACATTTGTCTGATTTCACAAGTTCTAGCTTCATTTCATAAGTTTAGTCTTATAGTAACATCATTGAAAGTTTGGGTTACTTCTCTACTCAGATCTTTCAAGTAGGCTTCTGTCTTCTTTCTTTTGGTTCTTATGATTTATATAGTTATAAAAACTTATTATAAGTTTGTACTACTTAGTATTGGTTTGCATTTCTTTGTATAACCACAGACCTTATCCCAAAGGACAATGTCATGTAACTATTACACAAATGTCATATGACCTGCCAGTCATGCTAATATGATACAGGTAACAGGTATCTTATCCCAACCAATTACAAAAAACAGTTAAATGTAATACAAAAAGGATTTTCAAATTTTCTATCAACACTAGGATTTGAACTTTGGACTGCCACTTGAGGGTTAACAATTTGATTACTTCACTAGGTTGTCACACCTCTATATTATATAATAATAATATATATATAAATTAAATTATTTTAAAAAAAGATGTAATAATCTAGTAAAGTAAATAAATTGTCAACTCTCAAGTAATAGATCTAAGATTCAATTTTTATAGATGATAAATTTTGGAAATTATACTTGTATTACAGTAATTGTCTCTTATTAATTAGTTAAATTTAGATGTCTGTAATTTTAGACTAAATTAGGTCTTATTTAATATTGAAAGCTTAAAGCAACTATGCAAAGTGTAATATTATATATATATAAAGAAATGTAAAAAATCAGTATCATATAAGATTTCAGTACAAACTTATAATAAGATTACTGAACATAGAAGACTATAAAATTGAGAAGACAGAAGCCTACTTAGAAATTCTGAATAAAGAAATAATATAAACTTTTAATAATATAGAAGCCTATAAAACATCTTTATAAAAATTGATAATTAAACTAAATAACAAAATATATAAAGATTATATGACCAACTAGATTATTAGAATTACTAAAGAAAAAAAATATATAAGTATACCATATTGGGTCATTTGAATTAAAAGTTTGAAGAATCTGTCAGTTCTAAGTTGCAATTAGTAGAAGATAATAAAAAAGATATCAAAAAGATAAGTACTAGTGTTTAGATAAACTTTATAAAAATAAAAATAATTTAATAAATAACTCTAATTGCACATATTAGTCTTAGTCATAGTAATAATTCAGATTAGTAATAAAAAGAAAATATGACTTGATCTGATAGATTTATCCTTAAAGATAAAAATAGTTTAAGAATTATAGTCCTAAGTTTAAGATAAGAATCTAGATACAAGTAACTTGATAAAGTTGATATTAAGATTGCAGATCAGAGGATTTAAATAAAATATTCAAACAGAGGTGTTAGGTATGACAATTAGTAAAGAACCTTAGGATGGACCTCTTAAATAAGTAATATAAAAAGTTAACATATATACTCTTTTGTAATAGTTTAATATAGACATATGTCTATATAAATATATATTTAACAAAAGTATTAATAAAGTCAAAGATTAAAAAGGTCATCTTAATAACAAAAAAAATTATTTTAGAATCATAAAAATAAATTTAAAATTTAAAATATTATTAATAATAAGATTTTTTTAAACAGTTGAAATTATAAAAATATAACTATATAAATTTTATTTTTTATTTTTTTTTATTTTATATTAATAGTAATTATTTTTTTTTTGTTTTTTTTTTATAGTTAAAGTCTTTATCTTGAAAGATGTGATGTTTTTATTTAAGTATATTAGAACACAGCATGTCACCAGGGGCTCACCTTACATTGGAGGTTACAACTAGCCATATGTGCACTTTTG
>CAJVQA010002196.1:0-22690 GCA_910591915.1 Cetraspora pellucida
AACCACAATACCAACAAGTGATTAATAAAAGTCAAAAGACCAAAGAGGTCACCTTAATACCAAAAAAAAAAAAAAAATTGTTTAGTATAAAATTTTATTTATAATTATAATATTTTTTAAAAAAATTTTATTTTATTTTTTTATTTTTTTTTTAAATTTTCTACTGCATGGTCACTAGTGAGCTACAGCTGATAGGTGTTTTATTGGTTCGAATTTTTCAAATTTACAGAACTTTTTATCAAGACCTCTATCTATATTTTATATTTTTATTTATATACATTTACGGTACTATCTATATATTGATTTTGTGTTTTTATTATCTCAGAATTTTATCAGGATTATTCCTAATTAGTGATTCCTTTGTTTTATTATTATTTTTAGTTTTCTAATCATCATAGCCTTTTTATGTTAGGTCTGTTGCTATTTAAAAATTTGGATACTAAAGATCTTCTTATTTTTGTAGTGTACTATCAGATGTAATTAATTAACAATTATAGTTCTAACTCAGTTTTTGTTCCTCATTAGACTTAAACTAGCAACCTTATGATTGATGATCTAAAAGTGTAACTACTTCGCTATTAATCTGCAAATCAAAAAATTTTATTAATTATAAGTTATTATTAAAATAAAAAACTTGCTAACTTGCTAATCCAAAAATGATTTACAAACTAACCAATCACAATTAAGTAATCTTTGTACTGATGTTAAACACTATAAGTATAATATATACTTATTGTAAATAAATACAAAATTTTAATAACTAAATAAGATATAAAAATTTTTTTAATTTTATTAATAAAAGTTTTATAATAATTATATTATCTAAATATTTTTATATTTATCTGTATAATTGTTATATACTGTAATAGAGGTGTGACAACCTAGTGAAGTGGTCAGGTTGTTAACCCCAAAGTGGCAGGTTTAAAGTTCAAATCTCATGGATGACGAAGTTTAAAAAATAGGTATGTGTTATGGTAACTGTCTCTGTTGATCGGTTGGATTAGTGTATCTGTAACTTTCATTATACTATCTTGAATGAGAGCTTGGAGCATCTATGCTAAATGTAACATTATACCTATATAAATGAATGTATAACCGGTATTGTATAAGACTTCAGTGCAAACTCATGATAAGACCACCAAATGTGAAAAGCAAAGAAACTAAAAAGTCAGAAACCTACTTGGAAATCCTGAGTAAGGAGATAGCACAAATCTTTCGACAGTGCTGTCAAACTAATAGAAGCCCATGAAACATCTCCAAAGAGATAGATGGATAAACCAGATGGCAAGATGTGTAAAGGAGCATATGACCAACCAAGTTATCAGAATCACTAGAGGAAAAGAATACTAAGATATATTATATCAGGCCATCTGGATTGGAAGTCTAGGGAGTCCTGTCAGTTCTGAGTAGTGGTTAGTAGAAGACGATAAAAAGAATATTGGAAAGATGAGTACCAGAGTTTTGGGTGAACCTTACAAGGATAAAAAGTAATTTAATGATTAGCTCTGACTGCAAGTGATGGTTTAGACCAAAGCATGACTAGATGAGCTGTAAGTATGAAATACAGAATATACTGATAGGTTTAGTACAAAGTTAAACATGACTTAGTGATCATAATATATCTTTACCAGTTTACTGGAGTCACTAGTAGAGTGTGGTGAATGCAGGATTAGAGTGTTTAAATAGAGGATCTATAGGTGGGTTCTAGGTATAGCAACTAGTATAGAACCTTTGGGCGGACTACTTAAATTAGACAATAACTAAAGTTGTATGAGTAGCTAATTGTACACTCTTTCTGTAATTGTCTCTGCATCTGTATATGTACAGGTGCTAGCCAACTTATACTATCAGTAAAATTCTAAGTCACATATACTCACCTTTACATTTAAAAAAAAAAAAATTAATTGTTATATGATTTAATATATATAATAGATACAACTTTTTTTACTAATCACTAAAACACAAAATCTGCAGAAACAAAAATTAAGACTAACAAGAAAACCACTATCAAAACTGTGTTCAAAGACTTAACAAAAAAGAAAAAGCTTCAGGAATAGCCCAATAAGTAAAGCAGTAGAAGAAAACAAGACAATAAACAAATAAAGAAAAGACAAACTTACCAAACGAGTCTCGAAAAATAGCTTAGATCTAGAATTACAAATCTGTTTAGAACACATGAGCATATAAAAAGACAAACAAACAGACATGTATAAATATAAACAAAATAAATATGTAAGTATTACAGAATGCATATAATTGTAAATAAAAGTAGCACAGAATACAGCTATAAATAATACAAGCAAAGGCAAAAGAGTCAATAATGCTAAAATTGGTAATTAAAAGAGCAGAGGCTGAACTAAAGCTTATAGGCAGCAAAGAATTAGAACAAGAACTAGCAAATAAAGACAACTATTTTAATATAAAAGATATAGTAGTAGCAGCACTATAGAAAACAGATTTAATAAAAACAGTAATGCTAAAAAAAATATATGAAGCAATAATTAAAGTAAATATAAAAGACTCAACAAGTATAGAAAAATAGACAGAAGAAATAAATCGCATGAGCCAACATTCACTAATAGTGCAAAGTATAAAAAGCAAAAAAGTCTAAACAATACTAAAAAAAGAAATCAATATATTAGAAATGTATATAGAGAAAATAAGACAAGAGACAAAAGCAGTAGACATAATAATGAATGAAAAAGAGCTATGATAAAATATAAGTTTGAAAGAAAAAGAAAGACAAAAAAGAAGAAAAAACAAAGAAGCCACAAGTACAGAAACAACAAACATAATAATTGAAGAGGCAAAAACAGACAGCTATATAGAAAAAAAATAAAAACATTAAAAACAGATGGAATGCAAAAGAACTATAAAGACATCATTATGGCAATTAGAAAGCAAGAAAAAAGTAAAAAGAATAAAAAAGATGAAACTCATGAAACTGAACAGTAGAAAAACAGAAATAATACTATAGAAGAACTACTAGAATAAAGCATCTAGTCACTCTTAAACAGAGATTGCAGCAATAAAAGAATATATACAGCAAAGATATTAATATACAATGTACCAGGTAGTTCACAAGAAGAAAAAACAAAATTTATTAAAAGATTACTAGTATTTAACAAACATGTTAAAGAGGTCAAAGAAATGTTCAAGAGAGGTAATACTTGGATTATTGTTACATTTGACTGTAAATATAACAGAGAAGAAGTAATTAGCAAAATTTAAAGAAAACACAATAATTGATTTAGAATGATTTCAAACATAAATAAATCAGAAGAAGAGAAGATTAAGAAGAGCAAGAAGTTAAAGCAAAAAGATGAGCTGACAGAGAAAAAGGAAAATAAAAAAGAAACTAAAAGAACAGAAGACAATTCATTTAACCAAGAAAAAGAAAATGCAAACAAAAAAATAAAGAAAATACAGTAGTATTACCAGTATAGAACTTGCTAAAGAAGATAACAGAGTATAAAATCAAGTACCTAGTAAGAAAGATAGGTAAAGTAATAGAATGCAGAATCTGAAGAAGCATATTCAGAACAACAGCAGTAATAAAAGTAAAGAGAGAAGAAGAACAAGTATTTCTATAAATAATTCTCTTAAGAAATGAAAAGTTAGTAAGAATGACAATAGGCAAAAAAGAAGAAAAGAAGAAAGAAGAAAGAAACCAATTTACCGCAAGATTAATAGGAATATTAAAAGGAATTTCTGAACTAATTCCACTATGAGAACTCAAAACCAAAAAGGCAATGGCAGTATACATTCCACCAAACAGATAAGAAAAACCAAAAAACTATGTAGTAATATTATTTAAAAGTCAAGAAGATATGAATATAAACATCAAAAAAATGGTCTGGTACAATGAAGTTTCAATTTTCTAAGAAGTCAAACCAAAAAGATTAGATAAAAAATTTTATGAAAACAGCAGCAGGGCACAAAAAAAATACAAAAGAAAGAAAAAATAGAAAACTTTGACTCAGAAGAAGAGTATACAAATCTAGAAAAGTATATGAAGAGGAATAAATACAGTACTAGACTAAATAATAGAAAAAATAAATAAGAAAGTAGAAGCTATCAAAACAAAAGAAATAAAAAAGAAAACTCTGCAAGTACAGATCAAGAAGAAAAAAGACCAAGAAAAAAATTAAAAATATAAAAAAGACACAAGAACAAATATCAGATATAAAAAACATGTTAGACCAGCTACTAAAAAGACTAGAAAGATTGAAGATAGCTGAAAAAAGAGCATGGACAGCCCAACCAAATCATTCCTAAAAGCACTACAGTTGAATTAACAAGAACAGATAAGGAACTTGAAAATTTTCTGTGAAGAGAAAAAAAAGTTTTTGAAGAAAGAATATTATTATCTTATCTAAAAAAAAAGAAAAAGAAAAGAAAGAGCAGTTAATACAGAAGTATGGCAAAACCAGTTAAAAAAAAGTGAAAAGAAGGAAAAAAAGAAATAAAAGTTGCATGTTACAATATTAATGAATTAAAAACTAAAGGTTGAAAACTTGAAAATCTGCTTAGCTAGGCAGAAGAAAAGAAAATTATAATACTAGAAATTATAGAAATGAATCTTGCTAAAAGAAAAAAAAAATTTTTAGTATACAAAACAATAAAAAGATATATTGGTTATTGGAGTAGTGCAGTAGAAGATAAAAAAAAAAGATCAAGTATAGGGGTGTTAATAGAAGAACAATGAGCAAAGCATGTAGACATAGTCAAAAAGATAAATAAATATATAATAAAAAACATACTATACTGTACTTCAAGCGAATGAAATTAATAGTAATAAGAGTCTATATACTACCAAATAACAAAAAAGTAGGAAGAAACATTTAATAAAAAATAGTTGAAATTATTACAAAAAAGAATAAACAAACATAAATAATAATTATGAAAGACTTTAACTATATAGCAAACAATGTTCTAGATAGACAGAACTTACAAATTGCAAACTACAAAAGATTACTATTATTTAGTTGAATAAAAAGACAAGACTTTACAATATATACAGAGAAATGCATCCATCTAAACAAAGATACACATGATCAAACTCAGAAACAGTAACAAGAATTAACTATATATAGGTATCAAAAAGACTGGCTTCAGGTCTACAAAGAGCAGAAATTGAAGATATAGAAGAAATCACTAAAAGTGATTACAAGATAGTAACAGCAAAAATATAAATAAAATATATGATCACAAAAAGTAGCAAGGCAGAAGTTAAAAGAAAGAGCCAATCAAGAACAATATATCTCTATAATAAGACAAAAAAAGAAAAGTGAGAAAGTTATATACAAGAGTTACAGAAGTGATTAAAGATAAAAAAAAACTTTGAAAAATATACAAAAAGAAGAATAAAAAGAGAAAAAAAATACAAAAAATTAACAAAATATGGGATATAATAGAGAAGGCAATTATAATAGCAGCAAATAAACATATACCAAAAAAGAAGGTTTACAACATGATAATAAACAGAAGACAGTCAAAAAAATCAATAGCAAGAAAAAATAATCATAAAGCTTCAAAGACTAGTCAAATATACAAAAACAAAAAATGAACAAAAAGTAGCAAAAGCAGATAAAAGTGAAGTAAATAGAAACCTCAAGATGCTAAGCAAGAAAATTAATACAAGATTATCAAAAATTCAAAGACAATGGTCTGATGCTTGGATAGAAGATATAAAAGACTAATAGAAAATCTTGTAAGAGAAAAAGAAGAAAGAATGAAAACAAAAACAAAAAAAACAAATAAAAGATAACATAGACAAAAAATATAAAATAATCAAAACCAATTAAGAAAAAATGATAGCTAGTCTTTTAAACAAGTTATACAAGAAAGTAACACTTGACAGAATAATTGAATAAACAGAAAAAGAAACTAGGCTAGTGATAGAAGCAGAACTAGTTAAAGAAGCAATAGTAGAATACTACAAGAAGCAGTTTAGAAGAAGAAATACAAAATTAAAAGAGATGTCAAAAAGCTGAAAAGAAATCTATAAATTATAAGACTATATTAAAGAAAAATGATATAAGGAAATTAGAAAAAAAATTGAAAAAGAAGAATAAAATAGGATAATCAGAGAACTCAAGACAGAAACAGCTCTAGGAATATCAGAAATAAGTTATACCTTAATCAAATGAGCTGGAAGAAAATCTTAAGAAACTTTTAGAGCCTATGCAAACTTGTGCTTAGAAATAAAAGAGATACCAATAAAATAGAAAATAGCACAAGTATACTCAATACCAAAAGACATAGAATAGGAATATAGTTTGAACAATATTTATCTAATAGCTCTAATTGAAACATTTAGAAAAGTTGTAACAAAGTCAATAATGAAAAGACTTAGCAAAATATTTACAGAAAGAGAAATACTTAAAGGACCAAACTATGCAGGCCTATCAGAAAACTTGACAAAACAACCAGTATATGTTTTAAACATGATAATAAAAAAGATAAAAAAAAAGAATAAAGAGATATGAATACTTCTGCATAATATAAAAAAGACATTCAACTCAGTTTCATTCAAAAGTTTTAAACTAGCCTTACAAAGAGTCAAAATATCTAAAATAACAATTAAATATATTCTAAACCTTTTTTATAAAAGACAGTTTAAAATAATTATAGCACATAGTCTGATAAAAGAAATAATAGCAGGTAATAAAATATATCAAGGTGAAGTAATATTACTACTAATATGATATCTTTTCTATGACCCACTATTAGAAAAAATACAGAAAAATAAAAGGTTAGATTATACAGTAGAATAAGAAGTTAAAGAGAGAATACACTATAACAACATTACAAGCTATCACCAAGCAGCAATCATATATGCAGATGATATAACATAAATTGCAAATAGCAAGAAACAACTGCTAGAGATCTTAAAGATAGTAGAAGACTTCTTCAAAATAAATAACATTGAGATAAATAAATCTAAATCAAAACTGATAATAATAAATAAAAAAGTTAAGAAAGAATAAAAAGAAATAAATTTTGAAAGAAGCAAATAACAGAAGAGCCAAAAAACAAAATAGTACATTCATTAAGAATCTGGCTAAACAACAAAATATGAGAAGTCTTAGTAAAAAAGAAAGCAAAAAGAATAATAAACCAGACAATAAGAGACCTTAAATATAAAAAAATTATGATAAGTCAGATAGTATATATAAACAATATAGTAATAATACCAAAATTAAGCTGCATGTTGCAATTAACAAAGATAACAGAAAAAAGAATAAATAAAATACACCAACTAATAATATGTTTGGCAAAACAAAAAGTGACTTACCAAGAATATTAGAAAACTGTATAATAGAACACAAAGTTTTTGGTAATTGCAGAATATTGTGACAAGAATTAATAATAAAACAAATAGAAGGCTTGATAGCAAGACTAAATAAAAAAGATAAACTAGAGCAGTTAACAAAATTGAAAATAATACAAAGTTATCAAAAAGCAAGTTTAATAGAAGACATATAGAAAGTAAAAAAATTGCCAGAAAACAAGTTATATTAGAAGAACAATCTAGTCTGTTTGATAATAGCTAAAGTAAAAAAGTTAGAAATAAATATAAATACAGAAAGTAAACTATGAACAACAAATAGCTATAGTCTTAAAATAATTAAACTAGTAGAACCACAATTATGAAAGAGAAGTGAACTCAAAATAAGTGAAGCAGGACTAATGTAACTAAATCAACTACTTAATACAAAAGAAAAAAGACTAATAACATGGCAGCAATTTTAGATCTACCAGAATCAATCAAGCAAAGGCAAGAAGGCAAAGTGATTCAAAATAATAGAGACAAAAGTGCTTAACAGAATTTAAAGCAGAAAAGTTAAGGAACAATTCAAAACAGACAGATATAACATATAGGCAATGAAAATCAAGTGGGGAATTCTGTCAAATGATAGAAGAAAGAAAGAATAGATAATACATAGTGCAACAGAAAATAGACAAGTAGGAAAAATAGTTAGAAAAAAAAAAAAAAGCTACTAATAGAATATTGATAAATGCACAACATAGAAAATGACTTAACAACAAAAATTAATAAATACAATGGATATTTGAGAGAAGAAGAAACAAAAAAAAATAGCTGTCAATATTGGATAAGAATTAACAACAAAATAAACATAGTTCCAGATATGCTAATAGGAAAAAATAATAATATAATCAAGACAGCTACTAACCAATTAATAGAATATATGAGAACAGAGAAACTGAGAAAAAATGAACAGAAACTAATAAGATTAAAAATGTTAGAAGCCCTAGAAATAGAATTAATTAGAAACAAAAAGTGAGAAAAAATGTTAGTTAAGAGCTAGTAAAGATCTTGAGAAGAAATATATCAAGAGACAAAAACAAATACACAATATATACAGATAATATAACAAATAAAAGATACAAAGAAGAAACAATAGATAAAAACATGAGTATAGGTTAGGTACAAATAGCTAAAGCATATAATTGGTCAGAAGAAAAGGTAGCATTAGAAGTAAAAAGATGATCTACATTTATTACAGCTAAGATGCTAGCAATATAGGTGGCAATTTTAACAATACTAAAAAAAAAAAATTAGTAATATTTACAGATAGCAATGCAGCAATTAGAAATATTGATAAAGAATTAGCATGTATAGATAGAAACAAAGTTCTTAAAAGAAAAAATGCCCTATGGGTATTGAAGATAATAGATATAATTAGAACAAAGAACATACAGATAGAGTGGATCAAAGTGAAAAGTCATAGTAGAAATAAATAGAATAATAAAGCTAATAGCTTTGCAAAAAAAGAAACATTAAGTGGAAAAATAATTTTCTTAGAAGAAGTCAGCTACAAAGAAATAGAGTACTGCCTAAAGTAGAAAAACAAGCAAATAAATATATTAGCAAGACTTTTATGTAAAATAGTAACAAATGTCAGACTGGAAGCAGGGTGAAAAGAAACAATAGCAATCAAAAATATAGAACCAGAAGCAAAAGTAATGACTTATGACTAGACATATTTTTGGAGAAGGCTAAATTTATCTAAAAAAGTACACTGTTTGTCATGAAGAAGCAGTACAAGAAGAAATGCTTTCATGAAATATATATTGGACAAACTTCTAATATTGGAAGAACTTAATAGAAAATAGCTAAATATATATACAACAGCAGAATGTCAAGTCTGCCAAAGTGAAGTTAAAGAAACACAAAAACATTTGGCTTTGTGTAAGGGACAAACAAATCTATAGAAAAAGATACAGAAACTATCTATTATAATAGAATGAAAAAGTTTAAAAGAAGAAGAAAAAATACAAGTTTCATCTTAAGTATTATATATAGCACTTTTTGAACAAACAAAGCAAGATGAAATAGAAATAAAAAAAGTACTGATCAAAGGCCTAATTCCAAAGACAACACAAGACTGATAATCTCAAATTTTGAATATGAAAACAAGACAACAATTTGTGAACATAGTAGCAGAAACAACATGGAACACATTCTACAAACAAGTCTAAAAAATCTGTTATGAAAAGATTAACACATGGGAAAAAGAAAGAAGAATAATAAGTAAAGAAAAAAAAGAAAATTAAAGGAAAAAGAAAAGTCAAGCAAAAAGAAAAAAGAAAGTTTAGTCAGCAAGCAATAAAAAAAAAAAAAAAAACAAAAAATAAGAAGAATGAATAAAGAAAAGACAATCAACAAGCTATTATAAAAGGAGAAAGACTTTTTCATTATGAACTTTAAGTAATTAGACAAGTAGCTTACTTCTGTTAAAAGTAATGCAGCAGATTGTACTTAGGCATCATTAGAGTAGCTAGGTGATGCTAGGCTTAGTTGTTAGATAAATTTATATAATTACAGTAGTAGTTTCAAAAATCTTAATAAAGCACTAGTATAACTGCTTAAAAAAAAAAAAAAAAAGTTATATAATTTAATTAGTTAAATTATAAAATTTATTAATTTTATTAATATCTTTATATAATTTAATTTTTTGTAAATAAATATTTTAAGGTATAATGACCTAGTAAAGTGATTAGGTTGTCAACCCTTCAAGTAGTAGATTGGGTGTTTAAATTCTATTGATAATAAAAATTTGGATAATCATCTATGTAATATTTATATTACAGCAACTGTTACTAATGATTGGGTTAGGATATCTGTAATGGTGATTGCACTAGCATGACTGGCAGGTCATGAGGCATTCATGTAACAGTCATATGATATTGTTCTTTGAGACAAGGTTTGTAGTTATACAAAGGAATGCAAACTGGCAGTTGGATAGTACAAACATTAAATAAGTTCTTGTAATCATGTAAATTCATTGAAATTAAGTAATAAAAAGTCTATTTGAAAAGACCTGAATAAAGAGGTAGCTGGATATTTGACAGCTCTACTATAAAGACTAGTTCAGAAAAATGAATATCAAGGTTATAGTACCTAGTTGTAGTAGCTGGATAGGCAAAAAACTTCAGGTTGGAAGTCTTAGAGATATCACCAACCAGGCTGCCAGAACAAATCAAAAAAAAAAATATCAAGCCAATCTAATATACTGATATACTGATTATAGTTCTATATAAGCTATCTGGATTAGGAGTTTAGTAAAAAGGCAGGTGAAAAGACAAGAATATATTAAAGTACTGGAGTTATACTATAAAGTAGATGCTAGAATCTTAGTAAACTCTACAAGAGTATAGCAGTTTAATAGTTAAGTTCTAACTGCAAGTGTTGGTTCTGCCATAGTAATATTTAGATTAGTTATAAAAATAAGTACAAAAGGCTTTAGAAGGTTTACCTTGAAGAAAAAATAGTCCTAAGGTTAAGACAATGATCTGAGCATTAGACATAACCTGATAAAGTTAACAAGTTTGTAGATTTAGAGGGTTTAAAGTAAAATATCCAAGTAGAAGTGTTAGATATAGCAATTGTTCTTAAATAAGTAATATAAAAAAGTTACATATATAGCTAATTGTATGCTCTTCTTGTAGTAGTTTACTAAATTACATTTACCATTGTTAAATAAAGTTAAAAAATACAAAAGGTCATCTTAACACTAAAAAAAAAAATAAATAAATAAATATTGATAATTGCTAATCTTAACTGGTAGTAATTTTACTAAGTTACACAGTATATAATATTTATTTTTGTGTAACATACTTGTGTAATATCATTTCTCATATAACATTACTCTCATGTAATATTTTTTTCATATAACAGTATGCTTGTGCAACATTTTCTCATGTAATATTACTTATACATAACCTTTTCTTATGTAATATTACTTTTGTGTAATATTTTTCATGTGACATTCTTTAATGTAATATTTTTTGTGACATTTTTTCATGTAATATTTTTCATATGACATTCTTTCATGTAGCATTTTTTATATAATATTATATATAGAGGTGTGGTGACCTAGTGAAGTGGATAGGTTGTCAACCCTCAAGTGGCAGGTCTAAGGTTCAATTCCTACAGACGATGAATTTTGAAAATTATACCTATATTATGATAACTGTTTCTTGCCGATCGGTTGGGTTTTGGGCATTTGTAATCTTAGGTACACTAAGTCGGGCCCCACCTGACATTGGAAGCTTAGGGCATCTATATGAAGTGTAATGTTATATGGTACATGTATATAGAGGAATATAAAACCAGTATCGTATAAGGCTTTGGGCAAACCCACGATAAGACCACCAGGCGTAGAAGGCTAAGAAACTGAAGAAACGAAAACTCACTTGGAAATCCCAAGTAAAGAGGTAGCACAAACTTTTAATAGTGCTATTGGACTGACAGAAGCCTATGAAACATCTTCATAGGAACTGTCGGATAAACCAGATGACAAAGATGTGTAGAGAAGCACATGACCAACTAGGCCACTGGAATCGCCGGAGGAAAAGGATACATAAGTATACCATACCAGGCTATCTGGATTGGAAGTCTGGGGAAGTCCGTTGTTGGTTCCGAGTTGCGGCTAGTAGGGGATGATGATGAAGAAGTCAGAAAGATGTATACCAGGGTTTGGATGAACTTTACAAGGGTAATAGTGGTTTAAGGGGTAATCCTGACTGCAAGTGTTGGCCTCGGTCATAGTGTCAAACCAGGTTAGCAGTAAAAGGGAATACGGCTCACTCTGGTAAGTTTACCTCAAGGATAAAAATAGTCTAAGGATTATAGTCCTATGGTCGATAGCGAATAGATCTGAGTCTGTAACCCAGTGAAATTAATATCAGGGTTAGATCAGAGGGTTTAAATAGAACACCTAAGCAGGAGTGTTAGGTATGGCAACTGGTGAGAAACCTTCGGGCAGACTCCTTAAGTAGGTAATATAGAAAAGTTATATGTGTAACCAGTTGTACACTCGTCTAATAGTTCATTATAGATACGTCTATATAAAACATGTACCCGATATAAGTATTAATAAAAAAGCTCAGACCAAAGAGGTTACCTTAATACTGAAAAAAAATATATATATATAACATTATATATATCAATATACTGTATAATATTATAGAATTCAATAAACAAAAGCTAAACAGTCAAAAAATATTATTGCTCTAACTTTAATACTAATACTAAAATTTAATGTTAAATAAGTTTATACTAATATGTAAAGTTATTCTTATTAAAACTAAATAACAAGTAACTATTTAACCAACTAACTAACTCTAATCCATAACCCTAACTAACAACTAATTAATCAACTTATCCTAACTTATACTAATATAAAGTTGTATAGCATTAATCATATTCTAATTTATACTAATATAAAGTTATATAGCATTAAACATATTCGAACATAAAGTTGTATAGCATTAAATTATTAAAGCCAAATTTTTATTATATATTGAAAGCAATATATATTAAAAACTATCTACAATGTTTAATTTTCATATGTTGCCTTATTGAGCCCTTTTTTTTTACAGTTTTGATATATTTTATATGTATTTTTTTTCTTAATTTCTTTATTAGCAGTTCTAGATTCATTAAATGTTTGATTATCATTTATTGGCTATAAATAATGACACTTTTTTGTCTGATTATCTTGAAGTTCAACTGTGCTTTTAGCTCTTCCAGGTGGCCTTTCTTTTCAAGGTATAACTATTGGGTTTTTAATATTAAACTTATCTTCTTTTGATAATTTTTGCTTTTTTTGTTTATCTAATATAAAACTTTAATATATACCTATTAGTTCATCATAGAAATTTGTTACTATTGCTAAATTCAAAACCTTTTGAAATATATCCTGTGCATGATTATATTTTTGTCTAGTACTATTAAGTTTTTGTAATACTGATATATAAATATTCAAATTATGAGCTTCTTTAATATATCTGAAATCACTTATATAATTGTTAATATTTTAACAGATGGTTGTTGCTAAATGTTGTTATCACATTCAATTAAATTATCTTTGTATTATTGACTTGCAATAAGACCTATATGCTATTTGACTTGAGAAGAGCAATATAATATTTTATAAAAATACCTACATAGATAACCATATATAATAAGAAGGTTACAAGTATATATATAAGATTTATCTGTTACAAATATAATATATTGACTTTTAATCCTATCAGACATTACTAGTTTCCAAACTTTCATAATTTGTGTACACCCAACTGTTTCAACTATATCATTCAGATGATTTTTTATAATCTCATAATTATCCTCATGTATTTTTTTACTATAATCTGTATCTAATGGTTCCTGCAATATAGACTCAAAATCTATATTGTTAATTCTTATACAATCATATAAAAAACACTTTTGCATTTGTTTATAAATCTTAAAAACCATTACTGGCATAAGATATCATAATATAGTTGCTTTAATCAAATTAAAAAATGTTTTAGATATTGTTACAAGCCCAACTATAGGAATCACATCTTTATATTCTTCCAATTTTATAAAGTCAGATTTTTTATTAAGTAGGTCTTGAATTTCTTTAACCAATTCTAACAGGGACAAGTTAGATCCAACACAACTATAAATTTTACAATTAAGGTTTTTCACACGTTGGATACTATTAGCACCTGCAGTAAATTGTTTATTTATATAACATACAGCCCATTTTGTCTTTGACAGATCTAATTGGCATTTTATATAACTTGCTGCTAAAACATATTTGGATTTTAAAGCTTCCCAATGACTTTCAAATAACTCTGCAACTAAAGTATTTCTATATATAAAAAAATTTTTACAGAATTTCATAAATTCACTTAAATTAAGCTTATTTCTTAAATTCTTATTTATATTAAAATCAATATAAAATAAATACAAGCAATGAACAAAAATTGGAAATTTTAAACATATTGCACTAGTCATTGCTAAATCAGAGTCTGTAAATATTACTTGTGATATGAGATTTTCTGTATATTTATTAAGTATTTTCAATATCTAAATGAAACTATTTTCAGTTTCATCTTCAAGCAGAGCAGATGCAACTAGTTGTGATCAGTTAAAATTATCAATAACAACAAAAAAGCATGCAACTATATTATATTTATTAGTGCAATATGTAGTATCAAGAAATACAATGTTATGAAATTTAGTCTACAAATATTTTTGATTAGGTGATAACTATATTAACCTATATAATCTTCATTTAGGTCCATTAAACTTACTTTTCACAAACTACTAAGAATTTCCTATCTGTTTTGAATACAAATAATGCATAAGGTTAGATGCATTATATTGAATTCTTTTTATTAAATGTTGTTTTGCAACTTGAATAGCATTATAAAGGCTTTTTTGATAAATCTTTGTTTTAAAGAATTTTTTTTTCAATAAATGACCAATAGGTTGTGCACCTAAAATTCTATTTTTAACACAAAATTCAATAAATTGAGTCATATCTTTATTAAGTTTATAATATTTCACCATTGTAGTTGTAGGTGATAATGTTATTGGATAATTATGTTGGTTAACAATAGTAGTAAAAGTAATTAATGAGGACTTTTTAGAAAAATTTTTATTCACTTTCTATATACAGTTGGTGATTTTAGATTGTTTGTTATAGTGATTTTTAGGGTTTAAGACTTTTTTTACTTGGTATTTATTAGCATAACTACATTCTTAATTAACTCTTATTAAACTTTTATATTCATTTTCAGACAAAGTTTTACTTCATTTTCTATAAATACTAAAACTTTTTTTCTTTCCATAGTTATTAAGAAACTTTTTAGTATTATCTCATATTTGAAAACTTTGGACTATATATAATTTAGATATAATATTATTATTTTCTTTATTTGAAAAATCTGTATCAAAGATTTTAGCTTGATAGTTATTTTCATTTGAGTTTTTATTTATTAATTGTTCTTCTAGTTTGACTTTGAATTCATGCAGATTTAAACTATATTCAACAATATAAATACTTAAGTAAATAGTGTAAATAGTTCAGAATTTATTAATCAAGTTACTTTTAGATACTAATAAAATTAAACTAAATAAACTTTAATACACTTTTACTAGCATCTTTAAAACACATTAATGCCTACATTTCTTGAGAGTTCAACTGTTCTTGCATTACTTGATTATTATAAGATAAGTGTTAATTAATATTAGTTAAAGCTATATTATTAACTTGTGACATTATTATAATAGATGAAATCTAAGAATGCAAACAATATTAATATAAGTTAATAAATCATAAAGTAGTATAATATTTATTTGCACAGATAGTATAAGGTCTTGATTAGATTGTTGAACAGACCACTTTTCCCTATTAATGCACATTCTGAGATTATTTTGTTTATTTAAATCATTACTTTCAACAGAATTTAAACATCATTCAAGATTATTTTGTCTACTCAAATTGTCATCTTTAGCAAATTTCAAGTATGACTTTTGGCCATAAGAATTACCACTTTTAGCATAGTTTAAATACAAATTTTGTCCATCTGAATTGTCATCTTCTGCAGAGTTTAAACACCATCCAAGATTATTTTGCTTATAAGAATTGCTGTATTCAGCATAATTCAGATATGATTCAAATTTATCCATTATTTATGCCAGACCTATATAACACTATCACTTAAATAATATGCAATAAAATTTATAAAACCTTATACTTGAAAAAATATTGAAATAACCTTATAAATGTTAAAGCTAACTTTAAACCTAAAATTAGGTATGTGAAATGTGAGAAGAAAAAAAAAAATTTGTAATGTATAAATATATATATTACATGATTGTATTGTATTATTTTTATATAGTGTAATTGGTAAAATTATCTCTGGTTAAATGAAGTTATTTACATAAATATTTTGTCTAAATAAATACAAATTAGTTTATCAATCATATTAATTTAGGCAGATTTGACTATATAACTTTTTATTAATTATAATGTAATTCTATTTTATTTTTAATTATTATAATCTTTGTTAAAAATATATTTGTTACTTAATTATTTTATAATTTTAAACACTATTAAATACATACTATAGAATTTTGCTTTGCTACTTACAGTATATGATTAATAGCTAATTTTGTAGTATTATACTTTTTTTGTTTCTTTTATTCATTATTTTTTTATTACTTTTTTTACTTTTTTTTTAATTTATCCTATCTTGCATTTTTACAATCTTATTATTTGTTTTAAATTGTTTCATCACTATTTTGATATCTAAGCTGCTTACTTGAACTAATACTTTTATTTGTTTCTTCAAACTTTTTTTTTTTTATTCTTAATGGTAGATGTGTAGGCATACTGACAAAACTAAACTTGTATTGAGTTAGCAACAAAAACAAAAAAAAAAACTACTTTTTATTCATATTTTCTTTATATAATTATTATTTATAATTTTATATTACTATCTTTTATTCAATTAAACTAACTACTTATACTTACTACTTTTTATTCAATTAAACCAACTACTATTACTTATTACTAATTACAATCTTATCACTTAATCAATCATTTAATTAACTTTCTTACTACCAATTACTTACCAAATACTAATATCATTATAAATAACATAATCTTATAACAAATAACTGTTTTATAATTTTGTTTATAGTATTTCATTTGTCACTTAATTACTTTATTATTTCAAATACTATAAAATATATATTATAGAATTATCAAGAGAATTGATTGTATTTTTTTTCTTTTTTATACTGCAAATTAGCAACTTATTTATAAATTTATTACTTTATCTTATATTCAAAACCTTATTTTAACTAATGCTTTGCTTTTAGCTATCTTTATTATTCTTAAATATAGCTATATAACTTTTAAACTTTATCTTTCAATAGCTCTTATCTAAATTAAAAACATTTTTTTTAATTGCTACTGTTACTTTACCTATTTTTAAACTATAAACTGTAAATTAGTTCTTGATTTCTACATTTTTTATTATTCTTTTTACTACTAATAATACTGCTGCTACATTATTTTTCTACTTTTTTTTGACAAAAATAAAGGCTTATTATCTATCATATTTGGTTTTATTCTAATATACTTACTTAACAATCTTATAGAACAGATTCTACTTTTTGTGCTTTTAATTGATACAAATCTTCTATTTGCAAACAAATTATTTTTTATCTTCTTAATTCTTATCTAAACCAATACCGACCTTTTTTTTATATCTTTTATCTTTAATTTATATAATTCTTTTAGCCTTCTTATTATATAAACCTTATTATTACTAATGCTAAATTTCTATACTACATTATTGCATCTACTCTCTTAGACAGACTATCATAATACTACTTTAAGTCTTAAAAAAAAAAGAGTTTCATAGCCATTTTGTCTTATGCTATTGTGTCTTCATTAATTTAATATCTTTTACTATTTTTTTTATTCTAAAATCATTTTCTAGATTTTCCAAACCTCTTTCTTTATATATTCTTATTATTGTTTTCAAATATTTTTGTATTTGTGCTATTATGTTTATTATTTTTAACCATTCCAAAAATGTCTTTAATCTATTTATACTTGCTGAACATGTTATTTTTTCTAACAAATTACAAAATCTCTAAAATCTTTTTTATGCTTTTTTAATAATTTTTATTATTAATATCTGCCTGTTTTAACAAGACATATTCTATTTTATTTTTATTACTAATATTCTTTATACTGAGTTCTCTTTGTTCTAATAACTTTGGCACAATAATATCTATAACCAAAAGCAATTTTACTATCTTTTTGAATATATTTAGAAACATTGGTCATTATATTACTAATATTCATATAGATAGAATTAATACTAATTGTGATTTGCATTCTTAATTATAAGTTAATACTTAATGTATTAATCTAAAGAAAAAGTATGTATAATTTATCTTTTTCTTTTAACTTTGAATAAAGCAATTGACTGCTTTTTTTCTGAAACAAAAATACAAACTATTAAAATATTTTTTTTATATTCAAATAGTTTTTAAAATAGTCTATTATTACTGTTTCTTATCTGATTTCTAAATTTGCAAATATCTAATTATCTAACTACCAATTTCCTATATTTTACTTTTTTGTAATCAATCTGCTAGATTTTTTCTACTTGGAATCCATTTGATCTTATAAATCTATATGTTGTTTTCTGTACAAAACTTCTATAAAAAGCTTGTAATATTAACTAATTACAAAACTCTTTCTATTGATTTCTTTTTAAAAAATATGGCTAAAATAAATATATTAAGAAAGCACAAAACTAGTCTAACAAATATTATTTAGCCCTTTAAGAAAAAAGACTCAGCTACAAAATACAAATACTTTGTCTTAGCAACAATATAAGCAAACTTCTTAGAAACAAAACTTTTTTGGATTTAAAAATTTTTTAACAAAATTTTTTGGAGAAATTGAAAAAATATACTAGATTTGAAAAACAACATCAGAACACATAACCAGCTATCAGTATAAACAACAACAAACAGCACATTACATTATTCTTAACAACAAACAACCATATTAGAAAATATAGGTAAGTACAAGCACAGGTACTAAGTAGATAGATAAACAACAGAAAAGCCTAAAAATAAAAGTACAAACAAGAATAGGATTGCCATTAGATACAGATTTAATTCAACATATTAGAGGGTTTGGAAATAGAAACTGTAGACATATAGATAGCAAGATACTAGATAAGATTTTAATAAAACATATTAAAAATCCAGATAACTTAAAATATACAATAAAAGATCTAGTAGTCTACAATCTGAAAAATATTACAGCAAAGGATCTATTTCTTTATAGCCAAATTCTTGAAATGCTTAGAATAGCTAAAGTGTGTATAGTATTATACAGTATTATCAAAGAATAGGCAACAAAATTGTTAGCAATAGAAGTAAACCCAGGCTTCTTTAAGCCTTAAGCAAATTTTAACAAAAAAAAAACATCTAAAGAAAAAACAAAAATTAAAAAAATTGAAAAGGTCAAAGAAGTTAAAAAAAGAGAAGTAGTTGTACTAGAAAAAGAAAAAAAAAACTAAGAACAATTAGATAAAAAAAAAAAGATAAACCAAAACCTAAAGAGAGTTATAGGACAAATAAAGGAACTGAGTATTTCAATTGCATAACAACCAACTTTCAGTAATCCTTAAAATATATCTCCAGAAAAGCTATCAGCTAATACAACAAAAGAAAGAATCAATATTGAAGAAAAGCAAATTGGAAAAGATTAAAAGACATCAATAGACAACAGAATATACAATTTAAGGAAGAATATTGAAGATATAGATAAGAAAATGATAGTACTAAAAGCAAAAAACCAAAATCATAAGTTACCAACACTCATAGACACAATTGAACATAGTTAATAGTCACTAAAAAACTGCATATGTAACAAGATTAAATTTTTTAAAGCAAATATATTAACATATATAGTACCAGAAAAAAATAAAGAAGAAAAACTGAAGTATACTTAATGAATCTTTCAAGAAAATCATCACATTAAGTCAATTCAAAAAGTTTTTAAAAAAGGTAATAGTTGAACAAAGGTGAACTTTAACTGTGAGTTTAGTAAAAATGCAGCAATAGAAAAAATTAAAGAAAAAGAAGGCAAATAGCTTAAAATCATCTTAGAAAAGCTAAAAAGACAAGAAAGAAAACAGTACTAGCAAGTATATAAAGACAAAGAAAAAAAAAAGTCTAAAAATAATACAAGACAAAAAAAAGTAGATTATAAAGAAATAGACCACTTAACAGAAGATGTCTTTAAAGCAGAATTATACTTAATAATATGAGATCTTTCAGCTAATATCAATACAGAAAAAGTAAGCCATATGTGCAGAAATATCAAAGAAGCTTATATAGAATATATCAAAAGATCTAAATATAAAGCATTAGTAGTAGTTAAAACAAAAGAATTAGAGAAAGAAAAGATTTTATAGTTATTACCAATAGGAGTATATAGACTAACAAAAATAATATTAGATGAAGAAGATTATGATCAATATAATATGCAAAATCAATTTACAACAAGGCTAATAGAGCTTTAAGATAATGTGTTAGAAATATTATTATTACAATGCCTAAAGAAAAAAGAAGCAAGATCAGTATACATACCACCTAATAAAAACAGAAACCAAAGAAGATCAGCAACAATTATTTTTGCATTAATAGAGAAAATAGAAGTAGCACAAACAAAGTCAATAAGATTTAACAATCATTTACTCTTTTAACAAAATTACAAAGAAAGAAAAGATAAATATATAAACAAAGAAGAAAATGTAGACACAAAATATAGCAATAATGATAATATTAGTAAAATCTCTGATATAGAAGAGTATAAAAATAACAGAAACAATAAATAAGAAAAGAAGATTAACAAAAATCATAAATATAAAATAGATAAAGAAAACTTAACAACTGAAAGTCAAAAGCAAAAAAAGTGTAAAAAGAAAACAGTAATCAAGATTCAATCTTAAAAAAAAAATTTTTATATTGAGAATATTTTAGGCCTAATACTAAAAAGATTAGAAAAACTAGAAAAGAAAGTGAAAAAAAATAGGATAAACCAACTTAATTACTTCTAAAGATGCCATAGTTGAACCAATAAATATAGACAAGAAGATTGAAAAATTTTTATAAGATAAAAGAGAAGTATTTGAAGAAAAATAAAAAATGAAATCTTCTTATTAAAAAGATAAAAAGTTGGGTAGAGAAAAAGAAAAATAGAAAATATAAAGACAAAACAAAGACTATTAAAAGAAAAATAGAAAGAAGAGAAAAAAGAAATAAAGGTAACATGTTATAATATTAATAGGCTTAAAACCAAAGATTGGAAGTTGAAAAATCTGCTTGGCTAAGCAGAAAAAAAAGAAATCACAATAATAAAAATTACAGAAACAAATCTTACAGAAAGAAAAGGAAACATATAGCAAATAAAAGATATGTAGGTTTTTGGACAAATGCAGCAAAGGATAAAAAGAAAGATCAGATGTTGGAATTATAGTTGACAAACAATAAAAAAAGCATATAGATGCTATCAAGAAAACAAGTGAATATATGATAGAGATTATACTATACTTCAAACAATTGGAGGTAGTAGTGATTGTGGTCTATATACCACTAAATGACAAAATAATAGGTAAAAACATTTAGCAAAAAATTATAGAAACAGTTTTAAAAAAAAAAAAACAAACACAAATTATTGTGATAAATGATTTTAATCATACAGTAAACAATATTTTAGACAGACAATATTTACAAACAACAAATTACACAAAATTGCCAATCTTCAAGTAAATAAAAAATCAAAACTTTAAAGATATATATAGAGATATGAATCTGACAAGTTAACAATACATGTGGTCAAATGGAGAAGTAACAACAAGAATTGATTATATATGGATAATAGAAGAACTAGTCTCAGGTTTATGAAAAGCAGAAATCAAAGAAGTAGAAAAAATTACAAAAAGCAATCATAGAATAGTAATAGCAGAAGTATAGATTAAACATATAGTAGCAGGAAAAAGCAAGACAAAGATTAAAAGAAAAAAACAGTCAAGAACTATATATCTGTATGACTAAGCAAAATCAGAAGACTAAGAAAATTATGCACAGAAATTACAAAACTGATTAGAGAAAAAAAAGATGCTAAAAGACATTTATAAAAGGAACAAAATAAAGAAAAAAAAAGCAGAGAAGATAAACAACATATAAGCATAATAGAAGAAGCAATCATTACAGCAGCAAATAACTATATACCAAAGAAAAAAGTATATAAGACAATGACAAATAAAAGGAAAAGTCAAAAAGAACAACAACAAGAAGAAAGCATTGTTAAGCTTCAAAAATTAATTAAATATGCAAAAACAAAAAAAACCCAAAGAGTAACAGAAGAAGAAAGAAGTAAAGTAAATAAATAGTTGAAAACACTAGGTATAAAAATAGGTGCAAAGTTATCAAAACTATAAAAACAATAGTTGAATGCATGAATAGAAGACATAAAAGGTTAAAAAAAACTATTATTAAAAAGAAAAAGAAAAACTAGAAATAAGTATAAAAAAAACAAATAGAAGAGAATATAGATAAAACACAGGTTGAACGAATGAATAAAGGGTAAATAATAAGTAAATAACAGAAAAAAAAACTGCCATTATTCTACCTTATATCCACCAAATAATGGCAGCATAACAGCAGCATAACAGCAGAATAATAGTAAAATAACAAGAGGTTTGTCAATATGAGTAACATAATAGTAATATAATAGCAAAATAATAGAACAGTTCCATTATTTTACTTTTAGTC
>CAJVQA010002197.1:0-22689 GCA_910591915.1 Cetraspora pellucida
CAAATTTTATTTATATATTTTAACAATTTAAAAAAGTAGATCAGAGCTAAAAAAATGCAAAAACATAGGCAAATTTGTCTATGTTGGCCTACAATCTAAGGGATATGATGCACTTATAGCACTTTATTGAATATGTATATATGATAATCATTTTACTTATTATTTACATTTTTTAAAGAATTTTAAGGTTAATTAAAGACTCTTATTTAGAAAGATCATGAATTTAAAAAAGTTTATTATTTTATAGTTGCTATTTTATGAATGTATTATTTTATTGTTATTATCTTTATATTCTTATCTTATAGTTATATATTATATATTTTATTATATCTAAAAATAACAAGTGCAATTATGTATTAAAAGAATTAAAGTAATTTGCAATTATAAAAGAGGTAACAGCTAAATGTTTATAAAAATACAAGTATTATCATAATACGAGTTTATTTTTTGTTAAATCATTATTGTTATATTTAAAATAGCTGCTAATTTGGGAGAATCTCAGGGCTATTATACATTACAATTAGTTATGATCGTTAACTATTACTTTTACCAGGCTATATTATATCTATTCAAATGAATCATTATATGCGATATGATTGATCTAATATATGTAATAATGATAAATGCTACGTATAACAAATATATAATATACTATCTAACAAAAATATTAGTTATATGCATTTTGAGTACATAGTCTTGAGTTTATTTATTTCCTCTACCACTTCTGATTGGCTGTACTAATTATTCAATTGTCAGATTATTTATATTATTTATTAATCAAAAAAAAAAATTTTATATAAAAATTTGTGCTGTTGGTATTTTGCCCTTAGATTATATTTAAAAGATTAAAATTTTACAAGGAAATTTTTTTATTAGTGTGCAAAAGATAGTTCCATAGATCGATTTAGAGTTATAAATGATTTAATATTTTTTTTATTTTCTTTGCATTTCTTTTACATTACACCCAATCATGAAACTTGATTGGTGCCAAGAAGTGAATTATTAGTACAGCCAATCAACAGTGATAGGAAAAATAAGTGCTGCCTGTAGTCTTGACATTCATAATGCAAAAATCATTATTAAATCAAAATTTATAATTTAAATATATCATTTTGTTTAATAACTTTAAAATTTTTTATTTTAAACTTGATTTTTATTAGCCAATCAGAATAAAAGTTTATCATACTATATAATAGTTTTATAATTTAGACTAATTTTAGTATATACTATTTATTTGTAACTTATATCAGAAACATGTAAGTTACAATATAAGTTACAATATAAGTTACATTATTAGGTAAGTTATCCCAACCTTAGTTTTAACAAATTTCTCCTTCATTACAATTTACTACTTCTCCCTTATAGTCAAACTATTCAAACTTTAATTTAACATATTGATAAATATAATAATAACAAAACAGTATCCTGTATTACATTTTTTGTTAATTCATCTTATAACAAAACATATATATATCTTCCTAATAACACTCTTTTACCAGATCACATTGTCATTACTCCTTATCTTCTTCTTATATTCTACAATCTTTTTCTTAGATCTAACTCCTTTAATTCTATTTTTATCTTATCTAATTTATTTTTCAACAACTATTCTTTAATCTCTAATCATAATTCTTTCTCACCTTCATTAAATTTAGCTCTATATCATCTCAACTTAACTATTGCTACACATAATGTTAGAGGCTTTAATGATTCTACTAAGAGAGAAGTATAGCAAGATTATTGGCTCAATTATGATATATCTATTACAAGCATTACAGAAACAAAAATTTCTGACAAATCTAATCACTTTTTCTGCAATAACAACTTTTTTACTTACTACTAATCTAATTCTTCTACCTCTATGGAAGGCACTGTTATTATGATTTACAACTATCTTAAACCTTATATTTACAGTATTTATACTCATTCTGAAGATGCTATAGCACTTGATATCTTTTTTCGAAGTAATATCAAGCTTCACATTATTTTAGTATACCTGTCATCAACTGATACTTCTATCAGTAATTAAATCCAAAATAAAGTAATTAACTGGATTCAACAAGCCTTACAACTTTATATTCATCCTATTATCCTTAGTAACTTCAATACACAGAATAATACTTACAGCTCTTCTTCTAAATATAAACTTATTAATTTTTTTAATAATTCTAATATGTATAATATTGAAGCTCACTTTAATAACAAACATTTTACCTAGTCTAACAATACTAGCAGTAGTCATATTGACTACATCTGGACTAACCAATTCAATATACAATTTCTTCTTTCTTATAGTCTTAATAATAGCCAAACTTCTATCTCTAGTGATCATCTAATTCTTTTTTCACCTAGACTTTTCTATATGCTTATAGCAAACCCATATGTAAACATACTGGCATTAACTGCCATATTTTCAACTACAAAGCCATGTCTACAGAGGACTAGAAATTTTTTGCAAATATTTTATCTTAACAACTCTTATTACACAAAACTTCTACTAATAATGAAACTCATAAGAGTATTAAAACTACTTGGCATAAAATTCAATGCTCTATTATTTAGAGTGCTACTCTACTATTCCTAACTAAGTTTCTCGCAAATGTAGCTACAACCATCAATACTCATCTCACAGTACTCTATTACACCTATCTCTCAAAAAACTTGGTCACATTATTAAACTTGTTAAAAAACTCACTCAACATTCCAATACCTCTTATATTAATCAAAACATCTCCCAAATTAACAAACAATCACAATATGACTTTCAATTACTTACTTCTACTAACTTAACCTTTATTCAAACTTGGCTTCAACATGCTTACTCAATCTAAAAACAACTTTTTTACACTTGCTATCTTGAAAACTCTTTTTTACTTTGACAACAAATTAACAAAAGTACTGACAAAAGATGTATTAACCTTACAACACATTCTATTTAGGCCATTAATAGCATTCTCAATCATTACTACCAACCTGTTCACTTTACTAATATAAAACTTTTTCAAGAGCTTATTACTGAACCACTAATTATTAAACAACATGTTCAATCCTATTTTCAAGACTGGACAGTACACAGACCTATCAATTAAATTCTCTTTAATAATTTCTAGCAACAACACTATCTTCCACTCCTTCACATTAATTCAACTTGGTATCATTCCCTCAATTCTCCTATTACTAATGATAAACTTACAAGAACTCTCTCTCAACTACCTAATAACAAAGCCTGTAGTTCTACAGACATTAGTTATAAAATGCTTAAATATATTAGCCCTCTATGTACTTCTGCCATTATTGTTCTTTTTAACTATTGCTTTCTTGAAAACAGAATTTCTAAGCAATAGAAATATAGTCACATTTATCCTATCTCTAAATGAAATACCTTTGATGGTGACCTTAATCTTACTCGACCTATCAGACTTGTTGAACATATCCACAAGCTTTATATCAAAATTCTTACCAATCGACTTAGCTCTGTATTTTCAATTCATCCTATCTTCTTACCTTTTAATTATGTTGCCCTTCTCAACAATAGTATCTCAATTCCTATTCATATTTTAAACAATCTTATTGAAGATGCTTCTTGCAATCATAAGGACATTTGGTTACTTTTACAAGATATGAGTAAAGCCTATGACTCTGTTAATTTTATTCTCTTTAAACATGCACTCTTTTATCTCTTACTTCCTTTATCTACTATTAACATTCTCTCTGATCTTCTTACTGATTGTCACAATCAAATTATAACTAATCTTGGTTTAACTTCATTCTACCTAGTTTACAATAGTATTGACCAAGTTGAAACTATTATTCCCTTGTTATGGTGCATTTACTATGATCTACTCATCTCCTATATATACTTAAATACTTCTAGTTACAAATTACAATCTTCTTGAACTACTAACTTCAAACTTCAAACATCTAATTCATTACAAAAACAATATTCTGTCTTGGCTTATATGAATGATACCCTTTGGATTGCTTCATCACAATCTGAACTATCACATATATTATCTATAGCTGAATTCTTTTATATTATGGCCAATATCCAAGTCAATCCTTCAAAATCTATTCTGGTTACCAACAATCCTTCACCTTACTATATATCTATTTCTTATAATAATCATCTTTTTTCTCTTCACTCTCCTAAAATACTATTTAAATTTTTAGGTTGTTGGTTTATTTTGGACAACAAACAATCTAAATAAACAAAACTACTTATTTTTGAATCCTCTCAATTAATTCAAATTGCTAAAACTAAACATATTACTAACTCACATGCTCATTATAGTGATTATTCTTATTCTTGAATACTGACTTCAAAATATTATAATCAACCAACCAACTTGCAATAAAATTTTTACTCAGCATATTGGTTTGTCAAACTCAAAGCTAAAGTTTATCATACAATACCTTCTAGTACCCTTCTGCATTCACAAATTTATAATATTAAATACATTTGGGACATCCAACTATAACATCATATTTCTAATCTTATTAAATGATTTAATAATTCTGACCTATTAGGCACATCTACTTGTATTCGAATTCAACAATTACAAAATAATCTCTGGTCTTCAACTAACATTTTCTCTCATCCCAACCTAATTATTGATGGTTCCAACCACCTAATCATAAACTTTAAAATTATACAGTTTATCAAACATATTGGCTGAACATTCTCAACTAATCCAACCTACAACATTCTTTACACTTTATATGATGGAACTATTTCTCTTAAATTTCTTTTTTCCTCTCATTTTAAATATCTCATTTTCAAAAAACAACTTAAATACTACAAACTTCTCTTCTTTGAACAACTTATCACCTATGATAATTTATATTTATTATATTAGCAACATATTTCTTTCAGACTAAACAAACTTCCTAAAGGTGTTATACCTCAATAATTTACCATTCTTGACAACATTACTATTAGCCATTCCTATGAATGTATATTATACAATTATTTTAACCTAATTCAGTCAAACTACTTTTCTTATATTACAGTCCACTTTAACTTTAATACCAAACTCTTACTATTTATTGTTCTCAATAATCAAATCATTGTTGGAAAGATCAGAAGGCACAATAGTCCTACAGGCCTTACTCTTATTATTTACTAGTACTGTTCATTTCAGTCTCAGTTTTCTAATCTTTATCCTACTTCTCCTTCTACTACTATTATATGTTCTGGATGTTACCTTAACTCCAATATAATCACCAACAAGTGCACTATCTTTATTCTTACAAATATGACTACAAAATTACTTTATTATATTAATTCTGACAAAACTCTTAACCTACATGCCAATTTTCTTGATATTACATACTCTGTAATTATTCAACATCCTTTACATATTCTATTTTCATCTTTATTAACAATCAACCCACAACAATTACCTAACATCTTTCAGCCAGGCCAACTTACTAATAGTCTACAGTCTATTGCTAATTCCAACTATAACCTAACTACTATCTCATTTTACACTGATGGTTCAGTTATTGAGCTTGGTACCTCTCAATGCTCTATGGGCATAAGTTGGGTCCAAGTAGATAACTCTACAACTACTCATTCATTTCAGACACAAATTAAACTTTGACCATGTTTTTTTAAAGTTAAAATTCTTGTTATTCTTTCAGCAATCATTATTGTTACTAGAAACTGTTCAGTTTATATTTATACTGATTCACAATTTGTAATTTCCAAATATCATAGTATTTTCTTATTAGCTTCTAAACTTTCTCATACTCATATCCTATATTTCTCTATTTGGCAAACTTTCATTAACTTCATTAATTTATATAATATTCAGCTTATTTTTTATAAAGTTACTGCATATCAAGATGATCTATTTAATAATCTTACTAACCAGCTTGCTCGTAGTTACCAAATACTACCCTTCCTAATATTTTTAAGTAACGATCCTTATAACTATACATATACTCCCTTTTATGATCAATTTTCTATTGAGATTCCTATTTGACACTCTATACGTACTTTCTGTCAAGCTTATATTATAACACTTTGAACATCTCAATATCATTTCAACAATGGTCTGCCATTACATCCAATATTAATTGGGAAACTACCTGGCTTTACATTAATAATAATTAAAAAGTTTTTAACTTTGTACATAGTTTCAATTTCTCTATTTTAAAAACCTTTCATGTCAAAATTCTCTTAGATGAATTACCTGTTCTTCATATTCTTCACAAACACAAACCTTTTTACTCTTCTTTCTGTCATTAATGCAATCAAACTAGTTCTTCATTATACTGGCTTTCTGTCTTTCTACTCAAACAATCTATCATTTAATTTCCAATTCTCTTAACTGTATCTTAAATGCTATTGCTCTTGACATGTTCACTAATTCTGTCTCTAATTTATATCAAGAAATTCTTACACTTAACAGTTTTAAACTGTACAACTTTTTTTATACATCATCTCTTATTTCTATTTTATCTGGCTTAGTTCCTATTGACCTTATTTCAACTATTTACAATACTTCTATTCCTTATCATACAACTACTTCACTTTCTATTAAATTTCTTCTTCATTTAAACCAACAAATTTATAAATAAATATGGATCCCATATTGTATTTCATGATCAGCTCAGTCTTCTATTATATTTTCTACAAACTTAACTCATAATTCTCCTTCTAATTTACTATTACCTCCTATTTCAATACTACAAATTATTACTAAAATTGATCTTTGGACTATTCAATGAATTAAATATCATATTCCTGTCTCATATATTATTACTAATATCCAAATCTAAGTAAGTCTTGGTCACTCTTGTAGATTTAAGTTGCAGATTATATGTCTAAGTCTTTATTCTTCATATATAATTTAAAAACAAGCTTTTTTTTAATTAAATTTCAATAAAATTAAAAGCATGGTCTCATTGTTAATATTTAAAAAAAAACTTATATCAAAAGAGTATAAATGAGAATTATAATCAATAGGAGTTGAATAATAATTATTAAAAAAAGAGTTAGATAAAATAAGAATAGAATTAAAATAATTAGATCTGAAGAGAAGTTTATAAAATAATGAAAGAATATATAAAACAATAATAATATTATCTGACAAAAAGGTGTTATTAGAGAGGTAATGTAGGTTTGATTATAAGATAAATTAACAGAAAATGTAATACTAGAAACAGTTTTGTAATTATTATATTTGTCAATATGTTGAATTAAGATTTGAATGGTTTGATCATGAGAAAGAAGTAATAAATTATAAAGTTTTTGATAATTGTCTTTTTATTTGATTTTATCATTTTATAAAAATAATTATATAATAAATTAATATTACATGATCAGTACGTGTCCATAATGCTAAATATCATGTGATTGGTATGTGTCTATAGATCAGAGAGTCTATAGACAGTTCTTATGAACAGTTAGAAACACTGCGATTCATATGATATTACTAAAACCACTAACCCTAACTGTCCCTAACTAACTACTCACATAATTTGAACTGTTCCTAAGAACTGTCCGTCCGTAGACTCTTCGCAGATCACCACACAAAATTTTGCAGTCACATGATGATCGACGAAAAATTATCCAATTATTAATCACGATTTGGTGTAACGTAACACGATCAGGAAAGTTCAAAATTAGTGTTGTAAGCCGGCTAATGCAGCCGCAGCTAAGCCGGCTTAGCTGGCTAAGCCAGCCGATATAAAAGAGTCAGCTGACTAATGCGGCTAAAGATCATATGATTATAAGTCTGATACCTAAGTTCCAACAATAGAAAATAGATAAACATAAAATATGAGAAAGGTTCCGTAAGGAAAACTGTTAGCCAGCCGTTTAGCCGATATTTTGGTCAGCTGGCTTAGCCAGCCGATTAAAACCATTCGGCTTACAACACTAGTTCAAAACAAACGTTCGTTTTGTCAAAAATAGCTTATTTCTCAAAAACCGGCATAAAAAATCACCGTCTGCGCATTAACAAAAAGTTTCCTTGAGTGATTTTGCTATTAGAATTTCTAAAATTCTATTAAAACATAGACCTACCCTAACTTAAAGAATTTTCGTCAATGTCACATGGCTGCAAAATTTTGTTGGTGATCCTGGGTAAAATACTTTGTTAACTTTGATTTACGATTCTTTTAAAGCAAATGCACATATGTGAATAAAAATTGTAACCATGAAAGTAGTGAAACCGAACTTATTTCATGTTAGTTAATCATTTAAATTTATTTTAGAAAAAAATAAAATATTAGAAAAGAAGTTCTTCTACTGCCTTTTTTTCATATTAAAATTATGAAAATGATGTGCAAATTTACTATAGACATGCATTAGGCTATGAAAATCAGGGACATACTCTAACAGGAGGAACGGTCAATGTTACACGATAGATCCTTCACCCGGTGTGCAACATATAAAAAAATTAATTTACAATAGTAGATCATTCCGCCAGTACTGTACGTACTAGCGGAATGATATAGTATTGTAAATTAATTTTTTTATATGTTGCACACCGGGTGAAGGATCTATCGTGTAACATCGATGGTTCCTCCTGTTACAACTCTGCACCAATCATTTAATGACAATTAATCACGTAAGATAATTCAATTTGTTAACTTTAAGTTACGATTCTTTTAAAGCAAATGTGCATTTGTGGGTAAAAATTATATCCATGAAAAGTAGCGAAACTGAACTTATTTCATGTTAATTATTTATTTTAGAAAAAAGACAAAATATTAGAAAAGAGTTCTTTGCCTTTTTTTCATATAAGAATTACGAACAATGATGTGCAAATTTACATTAGCTTATGAAAATCAGGGACATATCTGTTGATCGTAGCTCACCCACAAAAAAATTCAACACGTGATTTTTAGCAATTAGGTCGAAGGACCAGGTGTAACGTAAAATCAAGCGAAAAGATTTTAAAGTAATAAGCATCATCTTTAGGGTTAGGATGAGGAGGAATATAGCTTATACTAAAATTTCACAAGGAATTTTTTATTAGAACGCAGAAGGCAGTTTCATAAGTAAAATTTCGAGTTAATAGCGATTTTTTAAAAAGACGGACTTTCACGTTTTTTGTGGGGTTGTATGCAGGGACAGTGAATACTTCCATTCCATTTTATTCCGATATAAATTGACAAATCAGGACTTGCATCTAGCGCTAGATACAAATTTTGATTGGTCAATTGATATTGGAATGGAAGTATTCACCGTCCCTAGTTGTATGTGATAGATATGATCACGCTGATCAATCGGATAATTGATTTTGCGAACGCATACCATTTCTTTCTTTGGTAGGCCATACATTTTCGTTTCTGGTACTAGCGAGTACCATAAAATCTTGAATTATTCGGGTATAATTTCTAATTATAGCAATATCAATCAAATGTAAATGCCATCACAAATAGTGCGACAGGAGCGCCGTTTCACTTGTATTATGCATTTACACATTTGCAATATTCTTATCGCTCATTTCTATCCGTTCTCGTCAATGTCTAACACCAATTTTAAATAACTAAACACATCAAATGTTTTATTTTATTTTATTTTTTGTTTTTCATAATTGAATTTGTAAATCTATGAATTCTTATATTTTGTTCATTACACTTATTTATTGCACAATATTTAAAATGGTTCTAGTATTTATCAGAAAATTTAACCATTCAGACTTATAAATGATAATTATATAATTTAAATTGATCTACATCCTTGTAAATCTCGAAACATAAATACATGATTTTTTGAACTCTCACTTATTTTGTAAATAATTTACCGAAATTAAGCGCCTCTTTTTTGCGCGTAGTGCTGGCCGAACTTGTCATAATACAGATTAAACTTTGCATAGTACAGGTCAGTGGTATTTTTTATTTTCGAGAGGTGCTTAATTTCGAAATGGTACAGTAATTCTGAATTACTTAGAAAAAAAGTTAGACTGCTTTAGAATTTTTTATTATATGTTGTCACTAAAATAAAACCCGAAAATTTAAATATGACTTATATTTAAATTTTTGGGTTTTCTTTAACGAGACTCATATAATAAATCAATGTAATTCCTGATTATCATTTTTACGAAAGAAAATGATCTCAATAAAGTTAGCTGGCATTAGCTTTGATCTAGTCAGGATTATGTCCTTTTAGAAAAATAATTTTCGAAAGTCATATTAATATAGTAATAACTAATAATTAAAAAAATTCCGACATGCCATTAATTGTCCATTTAATCAAAAATGACGAATGTTTGTCAATTGTTCGAAGGGTTTATTGAATGGTAGCTGAATGATACAATTTTGTCTAGCGCAATAAAATATTTATTAATATATGACATCTCTCAGATTTTAATCAAAGAAAAACACATTTGATTTCTGCATTTTAACCTACCTTTGTATATAATGAGGAATACAAATATAAACGATTGGCTTAGAACACAACAACCAAGTGCTCGTAAATATTGTTTAATATGTGTCGTCATTTGGCCGCAATTATCGGATGTATCTTGTATTTTAAAATAAACAATAGCAACTATTCTAACAATAACAATTATTCAAACAGTAAAAATCATTCAAACAATAAACATTATTCAAACAGTATCAGTTATTCAGAAAGTATTAGTTATTCAAAAAGGGAAATTATCAATAATAATTTTTCTGATACAGGCTATTTCACATGGGACAATAAACCTGTCAACTTGACTATTATTCCAAACGCTGCATATAAAAAAGTATTTTATGGAATAAATTATACTCCTATAAATGCTATTTATCCTTTTTGCACAAACACTTTGGGTGATATTATCGAAGATGTGAAAGTAATTTCTCAATTAACTAACAAAATCCGACTTTATGGGATGGATTGTAATATTGCTGATTATACTATGGAAGCGATCCTTAAATTGAATTTGAATATGACTATTGTTCCCACTATTTGGGTTGATAATAATGATACTACTTATCAAAGACAATATGATCTTTTATTTAATTTCATAGAAAAGTATGGTGTAGATAAAATTGATGGTATTTCAGTTGGTAGCGAAGGTACTTTTCAATTTTATATACTTTACTAAAAAATTTATATTAAATATTATTTATATTTATTTTGGTAGTTATCGTTCGTAAAGACATTCCTACTCAAACTTTGTACGATCGTATCTCGGATGTTAGAACAAAGATAAATTCGATGGGCTTTAACAAAATAATGCCTGTTTTCACTTCTGATGTGATTTCAAATGTTGATAAGGCTTATGTAAATGCTCTAGACATAGTGTGGGTTAACATTCATCCCTATTGGTATGCAGTTAATATAACTGATTCTGCATCATGGACATTTAATGTTTATAATGAATCTATCGTCACACTTGCAAAGGATGCTGGTAAAGACTCTGTTATATCTGAAGTTGGTTGGCCAAGTAACGGTCATACACAAGGCTTATCTGTTCCTTCCGATCAAAATTTACAAACATTTTTAGATACTTTTATTTGTTCTGCTAATTCAAAAGGTATTAAATATTACTTTTTTGAAGCTTTTGATATTTCTTGGAAGATTACAACATTTGGTCTTGTGGAAGGAAGTTGGGGATTGTTTCATCCCAATAGAATCATGAAATCAATTTTTCTTCCAGATTGTGCTTTTTAAAATTTATCTCTATTTTTAAAGTAGCTTTAAAGATAATATACATGTAATGTTATAATAAACAATGTATTTAATATATGTATGAGTAGATTTAGTAATAATATAGTAATAGATATAACATAATAACTTTGAGCGAGATATTCAGCATCTATATATCCAATTTATAGATAATATGGGGCATTCTTAAGCGCTTTAATCAATGGGTTTAACTTAGGGATGTGTTAAAATATGAGTCTGTAACGAACCTCGCAAAAGGAAAAGCGTAGAAATATTTATTAAGTAAAGCATAAATTAATGTAAATCGTAATGAATATGTAACTTCTTTAACATTATTGCTATAGTTCGACCATACTATAATTCCGATCTAATTATCCGGACCTAACCTGGTACACATTTACAGCTCATAGGGAGAAGTTTGTCTGGTTGGCTAATAAATTCAATTTAATTTTACATTATTTATACAGTTCAGAGTACTTTTTTAAAAAAAATGAAACCCTAATCATAGTGAAATAAAAGAAGAGTTGTATAGAAGGTTTCATTAGAGTTGTAGGACTACATAGCTAAATATAAGTTCTAATTCTCATCCGTTCAAAAAGTTAGTATAGTAATAACTTCCCAAAACCCGATAAAATCAACCTATTTTTTTAAACGGACGAGAATTAGATCTTATTTTTGACTATGGAATTATACAATCCTAATGAAACCTTCTATAAGATTTTTTTGCTTATGAGCAAAAAGCACTGGTTATTACATGAGACACGTGCAATAATCAGGCTATATAGTATGAAATTTGACTCAACATTTTTAAACCATTTCTCTCGTAAAAACATTTTAAGATTTATTAAGGTCAAACTCCTATGTTCCGAGTCATTTCAAAATTTAGGTCGATTCCAAATTGACCTAGGTCATTCATAAATTTTCACCGATTCAGAAATGACACAGGTCTATTTTTAATGAAACGCTACGAAATTTAAGCATAAGAGTATGAGGATCGGGTGTGACCAATCATCAATGTGACAAATAAGCACCAACTAATTTAACACCCTCTTATCTTTTTTTACCGAAATTCGGTAGATCGTATCCGAATCGGGTGGTAAAACCGTTATTTATTGGTTGCGCTTCTACTCGTGATCCGCCACATTTCCTTTTTGACTAAAGCAGAAGATTTTCGTCTAAATATTTTATATTATCTTATTGCGCAATATGCGCTGAAGGCGCTGAGTGCTCTGAATGCACTGAATGCGATGATCTAATTGCGCATAGGGCCCGAAATTTTTTATCGTATTCGGGTTGTATTTACAATTTTTTGATGATCATGTGAAATATGTTATGCAAACAAGAGAGATGGATTGAGCCTTTGAGTAAGACCTTATTAGACGGCGTCAGCGCTCCAGGTTCATTTTAATAACATTAGCATACGTACAATATTATTAATTCTATATTTTGTAAGTACTGATATTAATATACACTCGGGTTTTATACTAAATCTAACATGTAATATATGTAAAAATATATGATTAACTTGTGCACGATAATTACTTACAGGATTTACAGTTTTACTACCAAAAGGTTGTTTATCCATAATGTACCGCATTGTGAAGCAGGATTGATTATAGAATTTAATTATGTTAAATTTAGATTATGAATATATAATAAATCGTCTTAGTACAGCAGTTAATTTTAATTTTAATGTATACCCTTTTTGAATTCTTTTTAACGCTAATTACAATTTAATAACAATCTCTCTCTCTCTCTCTCTACACGATGAAAAACGGTAAACTGATCGTATAAACTGTTCATTTTATTTATTACTTTATTTATTTTTGAATTATTACAAATTAAATAAATAACATATTTACATAACATTTACATTTTAATCTAATATGATTAAAATATTTCAATATTTGGATTATTAGATTTTACGGTAAAACCAATATTGTTACTATAGATATATAATTTTTTCAGTGTGGTGTTCTTGCAAAGTGCATCAGCTATTGCTTTTCCGCCTTCTGATCCAAGATCATTCGAATGTAAATCTAAAGACGTTAAGGTAGTGTTCTTGCAAAGTACATCCGCTATTGCTTTTCCTCCTTCTGATCCAAGTTTATTATAGCCAATATTTAAAGACGTTAAGGTAATGTTCTTGCAAAGTGCATCAGCTATTGCTTTTCCACCTTCTGATCCAAGATCATTCGAATTTAACTCTAAAGACGTTAAGGTAGTGTTCTTGCAAAGTGCATCAGCTATTGCTTTTCCTCCTTCTGATCCAATGTCATTATTACGTAAATTTAAAGACGTTAAGGTAGTGTTCTTGCAAAGTGCATCAGCTATTGCTTTTCCTCCTTCTGATCCAAGTTTATTATAGCCAATATTTAAAGACGTTAAGGTAGTGTTCTTGCAAAGTGCATCAGCTATTGCTTTTCCTCCTTCTGATCCAAGATCATTCGAATATAACTCTAAAGACGTTAAGGTAGTATTCTTGCAAAGTACTTTTATTAACTCGTTTATTTTTTCCGCTCCACGACAGTTACGAGTAAGGTTCCAAGATGAAGCGTTTTCTTGATCTTCATCAGTATGCTGATTGCTCTTGAGAATTTGTTCGTAAAGCTCTAATGCTTTGAGAAATTTGCCTTTCTCAAAAAATTCACGTGCTTCCTCTCTTAAATTTTCAATATTATTATCGTCTTGCACTGAAACATTAAAAATTATTGTATCAGGCAAATAAAAAAGAGATGACGTAATTTCATGTAAATTGAAGTGCATTCATATTGTCTTTAACTTACTTGAAGCATAATATTGATTCGAAGTATTGTTAGAATCGATTTGCTTTAAGATATTGTGAACTAAATTGGTTTCTGGTCGCTTGGAAGGATCGTTATCCCAACATTTCTTGTAAAGTTCAACATATTGAAATGGTGTGCCTTCTATAGGTTCTTCTCTGTTTCCCCGACTAATATGAAGAATAAGTCTAATAGGTGACGATTCAAAGGACTGAAATGGTGGCCTTCCGCTTGAAATTTCCCAAAGAATTACTCCCAAGCTATAGACGTCAGATTTCTTATCACGTACATATTTGAGATCATCGTGATATTTAGGATCGACATATGCCATCATTCCAAATGCTGTATTTGAAGTCACAGATGTCTCATTTATCTGTTTTGATAGTCCAAAATCTGCAATTTTTGGTTGCCTTTGATGAATTAAGATATTCTTCGAATGCTATTATATGTATTAGAACATAGTTATCATAATAATAATATAAATATAATATAAATATATAATATAAATATATAATATAAAAATAATATAGTTACAAGATCTCTATGAATAATATTATTTTCGTGTAAGAATAAAAGGCCAAGTGCTATTTCCTCAGAAATACGGAATTTATCTGCCCATTGTAATCTTGAGAAATTTGCTTTTAGGTATTCTCGCAAAGTTCCTTCGTCGGCATATTGTAAAACCATATTATAATATCCGTTACTATCTATATACTCGTTTTGACAGATACAATATGTTTTGTTTAACGCGATAATTATTTGAACATCACACAAAAATAATAATTTATTTGTTTACCTTTTGTGATTCCAAAGAACGTAATAACATTTGGATGACAAGAAACTTTTCGTAATAGCTTAAGCTAATTATATAAAAAATATGAATATATTATTCTGCAATTAAAGTTTCAATATAAAAAACAATACCTCGTTAATGAAATTTTTAATAGTTTTTTCATCTACTTTAAGACATTTATTAAGACATTTAAGAGCAACCGTTAATCCGCAACCTCTCCACTCATATTTAAAAACCGTTCCAAAACCTCCAACGCCAATCTCAACGGGGCTTGTAAATTTATTATATTCAAGACAATTAATATGTCCATCAGAAACCGCTTTTAAAAGCCATTCTTCTGATATATTTGCCATGACTTTTTGCATGTACAAATTTTGATTGAATAATTGAACGAACGTTAGTATGTATGATGCAAGGAATCTAAAACACAATCATTCCTTACATAGACTAACACAATAATGCCTTCATTCAAGAGTACACAACATAAAAATGCAGGTACGGTAGTACAGTAGTACGTACTATGACATAAAAATACAGGAACGGAGTTTGTACAACGTACAACGTATGCGTCATTTGTAAATTCTGTTACTTATTAATTGACGTTGTCATTTTTCAATTGAAAGCCGACATACGTGATTTTTCAATCGGTATAAAATTTGCAAATTAAAAAGAAAAAACTGACAGAAGATTTATTATACGTATTATGTCTAACCGAAAATATTCGAATTTATGCAAGATATATTAAAATTTACTAATGTAACTAAAAATATTTGCATTATTCTCGTAAAACTAATCCACAGTGCTTTGAGTATAACGAATTTTGATTTCTACAAGAGCAATATTTAGTACTGTAATTCGTTTTTCGCACTGTTACTTCAATTCAAATTATATCAGTAAAATTTTAATTGAAATTCGAAAATTTTTATTATTCACTTCGGAAATGTATGAGATAAGTGTTCTTAGGGATTCTTGAGTTGAGCATTTTTGTATTAGGTGTTCTTGAATTGGAGCTGAATTGTATGACTTGGGTGTTGAACATTATAAGTTTGACGTTCCTGAATATTATGAATTGGACATGCTTGGCGGGATTTTTTAATATTAAGACATCGTTTGTGTACGTTTCTAAAATTTGTTTAAAGGTCTCACGGGTCAGAAAAGAATAACTTTGTGGATTCATTAGTAGAAAGAGAATAAAAGATTATTTTTCAAAATTTATTTATTTATTATTATTGGCATCATTAATAAGCTATCGTTGATTATAATATGATCTGCATTAAGAATTGACCTGGTTCATTTATCAATCGGTGGAAATTGGAAAATAACGTATACCGTAATTTTAATCAATTGACCGGATGACTACACTTTAAAATAGTTTGCACAAATCAATTGATAATGTAATTACAATTATTAGAAATTCATCACAAGTTTAGCGATCATTCTACGTTCCTGGCTTAAATGCGACTATGTCACGCAGCTACAATTCTTGAATGTGTGATAGATTTGTGGTACAGATTTCCTGAACGCAATTCTTGAATGCGTGCCAGGTTTGTGGCGCAGGTTTCCTGAACTACGAATCAGATTTCGAGATCAGGCGTAACGTAACACGATGAAGAACATTCAAAACAAACGTCCGTTTTGTCAAAAATCAATCACCTTTAATGCTTTAATAAAAAGGTTTCGTTGGGCAATTTTACTATATAAACTAATCCCTCCTAATTGCCAATCCTGACCCTGACCCTAACATAAACGAACTTCAAAAAAGTTTTTGTTACATACAAACCTGCTACCCTAATTATTATTCTAGTGTTCAATTTCTTTAAAAGTAATAGGTAATCTGTTCGGAATACTACTCTTAAAACTGATAAGTAAAAGGCAATTTTGGATTATTCTAGTTAATCTGTTCGGTGCGCGACTTATAAAAACTGATAAATAATTCATAAGCAATTTTCAGCCACTTTTAATCTTAGTAATCACATACTGTATATCATTGGCACAAATTCTTTAATCTTATCACTTAACTAGTCATAAAATTGAAGATTTCCGTCCATATGTTGTTACGAAAATTGATGTAAATTTTAACATTATATTTTTCTTGTGTAACTCTATAATAGTTTAGCTTGTCATTACGACATTTTATATAGTTAGGTCATCATTTACTTTTTGTATAATAATTAGTTAAGTCTAATAGTTGGTATAAAAGGAGAGATTCTTTCTTGTATTAGTTAGGTTTTTAGGATTTTTCTCGTCTTTGTGTATTGAAGTAAAATACTGATTTAGTATTTAATGCTTACGGCACTGAGTTAAATTTGGTTGGTAAACATAAAAGCTCTCCCTTGCCGTAACAAAATGTCTTTTTTTTGTTGTAGTACCTGACAATATCTGATTATCAATTAATCAGCCCAATAAATAGTCCGACACAAAAAAAATAGATAAACAAACGGGGACGGATACATGAAATCGGAGCACCCTTAAACATACATTATTTTTAATCTTTTGCCTAATCGAAGGAAAGAGTAAATTATGTATCAAAAAATCATGCGATCTTTTTTGTTGGTTAACAAGCATTAAAGATTAGTTATAATTGAGTTAATAGAACATTAATCCGTATTTTAACAATATTTTAACTATATTTTAACTATGCTTTAATTATACTTTAACTATATTTTAACCATATTTTAACTATACTTAAACTATCTTTTAACTATAAATTACATCAGTGCAATTACTATATCTCAAACTGTCAAAATAAACAAGACCAATATATGTTGCAAAAATGTTCTACATCCAAAAATAACTTACCCCAACTTTTAATTTTTATTCTATGGCCTCCAATTTTATCCTAATTTTTAATCCTAACCTTAAGTATTGACAATGAATGACACTAGCGCGATTATAATAAATGTTAAAATATATAGATTTCTTTAAAGTTATTTTTTGATATACTGTATTTCCCTCATTCACAATTATTAATACATAAAGGATAAACGAACGCCCATAAAAGTGGATAGGTTGCTAATATACTAAAAAATGTTAAAAGTACCACCATTGTAGTGCCACAAACCCAAAACCAACAATAAATTAAATGATATTCGAACATATCTCTTTCTCCTTTTACATGTGATATGTATGCGATAATATTGTTAAATGACCATATGGAACAAATTATTGTCAAAAACCTACTTCTACAGAAGAACCCGATTTGGCGAGTAAAGTAGGCGATAATTACTGCAATCCAAGGAAGTATTGCTGAAGCTAAGGCAGTGATCGTAGTAAAAATCTGTTTTTTTTTAAGTTCTGTGTCTGTATAATTAGCTACCTTTATTTTATTTTTTTTACTTATCGGTTTTGTCTTATCATTTTGATTTTCTGCATCTGATGGAATTTCTAAATCCATTACCATTCTGTCTACTACATTTCCGTAAGCCGCTCTAACATAAATTACAGGCAGTGTCCATATTAATAATAAAGACAAAAATGGCCAATCTTGGAATGAATCTTCATATGTGCACGGACTTTCATCAAATATAAGCTTAGATACTCCTACATATATACCAAATAATATGTAATATCCTGACACCAATGATGACAACCTATCCAATATGGATGGTTTCACAATGCAAAGCTCTAGAGCCTCCTTTTGTATTTTGCTAGGGCGCATTTCCTTAGCATGAAATCCAAATGGACGGTGAGTAATATCGATAAGATTCTTATTTGATTCTTGTTCAAAACAACATGCTGGTAGCCAGTATGCGACCATTTCTATTGAATTATTTTTTATATTGCAGAAGTAAAACAATCCTATAAATGGGCAAGCGAGACAACGAACTAACCACTCTAACTTCAAGTGTAACTTATCCCTTGGATTTGTTGCTATAGTTGCCAAAACTGGGAACGCACCTATGATGTAATGAGGTATAGGATTTTGTATCTCATTTACTATGTTCAAAAGTGTTGACATCTTTCTTTTGTAAATAAAAAAACAAAAACAAAAAAAAAGTAAAAAAAAACAAACGGCAAGAAAAAAAATTAAGCATATTTTATTTCTTGCAATATCCTCTTTATTCTTTTTCGTCATATTCTCTTTTGTCATATTCTCTTTATTCAGAAAAATCCTTATTACAATGTTGTATTAAGTTAAAATAATAATATCTTTCAAAGAATTAATGTAAAAATTTCAACTTTACATTATAAAATGAATCTTTTATAAGTTTGTGAATTAATTGTCCGAAGCGTAGCGAGGGCCTCTACGTACGAGACAAAATGAATGCACATCTATGCAATGTCTGATTGAAATGGTTGAAATTCGAAAGATGATGGGAGATCTGTAATGAGTGTAACAATTATAATAGCGTATATACGCTTCGGATCCATATCAGATTCTGATTTCCTAGTGTATACATTCCATCTTTAATGATAAACCAAATATTTTATGTATAAGTTTGTGACATTTAAATGCCTTATGATGAAAATATTTAGGCCATATTAGATTAGCAACTATAATGAGGTTCATTTATATGGAAAAATTTCAAGTCTTGTGCAACAGCTAATAGGTTTTGCATGCATATACAATTTGGGCTTCAAATTATATAGTCTATGTAAGTTAAACTCCAATACGGTATGCGAAATCTATATTAAATTATTGCATAACGATAACAAGGCCTTCTCTAATTTGGTTAGGTGAGTTTGGATTGATTATATTTAGATGTGTATAAATGAGTTGGTGACATGTATAAATAGTATTTTGCCTTGTGACTTATATGAATTAAAAGGCAAGATAAAGTAAAACAGGGCAAGGAACTGTGCTATATGAAGTATTTTTATGCAATAATTTCAGCAAATATGAAAATTAATTTCGGCAACTATGAAATGCTGTAATAATTTTTTTATTATAATAGATTAGAAAAACTGGTAATAGATAAAATTTTATTATAACAGGTTATATCTAAGTATTCTCTAAATAATCTGGTAAGCTAATTTTATACGTAACAGAAAAACAGAAAGATCTGGCATAGAATTCATAGGGTTATCGATTTGCGTAACAAATCGTGTAATGTAGATCTTGATGCACATAGGGATCAAAATGTGAAGATAAGACGAAGAATAAAATTTAATTATAAGTGCATTAAGTACTTAGCTACGGAATTTCAAAAGAAGTAATAGGCTGAATTAGTACAACTACTAGTTAAATATAATTAGCTTTAATCAAATAAGTAAAATAGTGTAATGTACAAAACCACCTTTTATTGCATTTGACATTCTTTGCGTGTTGATAATTTTGCTAGTGTACATAAAGTCGGAATGTTTTGGTAGGAAATATGGTAAATTTTTTGCTATTTTATCTGCTTCCAAGAATTGTTTTTTAATTTCATCTGCATCATTTGAAGTTCCATGACTTTATTCCAATTTTTAAATTTATAAATAACTTCCTCGGTATCAGGCCATTTTTGTGGAGCAGAATCAATACATTGTCTGGCAAATTTAATATAGCAATCTGGAGTTCCAAAAGCAAAGTCTGGCCGCAATCCTTTACAAATTTCTATTATAAGACCAATATTAAATTTATAACCATCGAAAGGTCTTTGTCCTGTTTACATCTCCGACATAATCACACCAAAATCGTAAATATCAGCAACTTTTGTAAAGTTTTGAACTGATAAAACTTCAGGAGCGACATAAGGAATAAACCATAAATACCACTATCTGAATCACTTTTGATATACTTTTTAGACCTAGATCTGAGATGTAAGATTGCATATTTCACTAATGCCTTTATTTTGAAAAATATTGCCACTGTGAAAATCTGTATGAATATATCCTACTTTATGAATGTGCCATAAATTGTCAAAAATATCAATTAGTAGTCTTAGTTTAGCTTGGCAGGTAAGCTCACGAAAATTTTTTTTAAAAAACTTGTGAAGATTTCCATTATCAGCATATTAAAGTACCATCAAGTATTCATTTGTTTCTATATTTTGTGTCAATCGATCTATTTTAAGCTTACTGCCTTTAAATGTACAGATTATTAAACTATATATTGTATAATGTATATAATCAGTTCAATATACATTCAATAAACCACACGATAATGGTTAACTTACTTCTTTTAAAAAATCTTGAGAATTATCCCTAGACCCAGACAAGGTCTTAAGAGCAACTGTGCTAGATGGTTCACGGGTTCTCACATAGTTATTATTACTACTGTCATTATCAACATTGTTATTACTGTTGACACAATTATTAATATTGTCACTGTTGTCGCCGTCATCAACATTGTTATCACCATCAGTTTTTTTCAATTTTTTTTGATCTTTCGTATACCATCCAACCAAGTTGCAGAAAATACAGAGCCAAATCCACCTTCACCAACTTGTTGAGTAATAATAAATCTGTCAAATAGAATCCACTCAATCATGCGTTCATGATTATAAGTTCTAAGGTGAATTTCTTTTATGAAATTATCAACGGTCGCGCTTATTTCACCGACACTCATTTCATAGACACAACTTTTCACCGATAATTAATTCATCGACATATTCATTTCACCGACAGTTTATTTCACCGACAGCTCATTTCATAGATAAGTAATTCTAGTCATTGTAGTTAGGTTCGATTCAGAGTTAAGGTGAGTGTAATTTATATCAGTAAAATGATTTGTCGGTGAAATAAACTGTCAGTGAAACGAACTTGTCGTGAATTGATTGTCAGTGAAGTTTTGTGTCTACGAAATGAGTGTCGGTGAAATAAGGCGGATCCATTATCAATACCTTTATTTCCACTTGTTCATCTTTGAATTGCTATTTCTGGATCACATGTCTCACACCATGCTTTGTTCGTGTTATATTCATTACAATATGCACATTTTCCGTAAGAATAGCTTCTGTAGTTATCAAATGCATTAAATTGGTTATTCACTTTATTTATGTTATATTAAAATTTAAATACAAATAATTTTATGCTCACCAACTAATTCATGTAGATATTCATGAATAGCTATTTAAATGCTCAGAAAAATAAATGTTCTTTATCTCATTTACTGCAATATGTTAAATGAAATTAAATAGTAAATATTCATAACTTGAATAACTTATTTTAAATACTCAAAAATTAGTAAATATTCTTTATATTCACCAACTTAAATGAAATCAAATGATAAATATTCATGTGCATGAATAGCACATTTTAAATGTTTAATAAAAGAAATCTTTCCAGAAAATTACCCTTCGCCATTTCCGATCAGGACAATTCGGACAAACTTAGACCAACATTCGGGGCTGGGTCGCATGTGGATAATCTTTTGCATTTATTGACTCAATATCTGGAATCTTTGTTAAAAAAAAAAAGACTCTAAGTTATGTTGATTTTGAGAATTAAAATTAAATTTGCCGGCCTTCTAGTTTTTCAATTTGAACAGCCTTTTTTTTTATTTTGTAGAACCCTATAAGCTATAAAATAAAACGGGTTTTCAAATTGGATGAATAAATTGCTATAAAAATTGATTT
>CAJVQA010002198.1:0-22685 GCA_910591915.1 Cetraspora pellucida
AAAATATGTTAAAAAACTAGATTTAGTAGCATCCAAATTAGCATTAGTGATTTTATAACAACCATGCAGATAAACCTAACCTAAATTGTTTAATTCAAATTTTCTTTATTATAAAACAAAAATAATTATTGTTCTTGTGATATTATTGTGCTATTTAAGATAATCTTAACCTTACTAAATTTTTTAAATTAACTCTAATAAAAGTAATAAATAACTATTAATAAGCAGATAATATATATTCATCAGATGGAAAAATGTCAAATAAATGCTTAATATTTTTAGATCTAAACTTATTCTATAGAAATTTACCAATTAGCCATACAATTTTTTTTTTTTAAATCAATCATTTAACTCAATTAAAAGTCAAACTCACAATCGAATAATAAATTAAACTGTCAAGCAGTTAATGCCCTAATGCCAATATACAAAAATAAAATTAAAATAGTATATAAAACCTAACTAATACAAATCAATAAAACATTCAATCATAACAAAGATAAGTATGAAAAAATCATTCACATAACATGAAAAAAATATAAAAATTTTTTTGGAAGTGTATGCTCAGATAGATCTGGGAATTCAGATAGTTCATCTAATAAGACAATAATAAAAATTTTTTACTAAAATCTTTACTGCTTTAGTCAAAAAGGAAAAGTGGCTGGTCATTAGTAAAACCTGCAATCCAATTGCAAAACAAACACATGAACAATCACTTCTACAATCAGAAATAATCAGAGTTTCATCACTTTTCATCAGTTTTATTTACCTTTCAGTTTTATCATCTTTTGTCAGTTTCACTATTTTAATTTTTTTTTGATGAAAGACGAAATTAGGTTTCGAATTTCATCAATGATGAAACTCTTAGGTTTTGTCTAATAACATTAATTGCAGTATTATATTATTTTAACACAATAGCATTATAGTATCTAAATACAATAGCATTATTGTATTTTGACATAGCAGCATTACAGTTACAGCATTATCACTCAAAGAAATTATGAAAAATAATACAGCACATGCTGTAACCATATTAATTTGTTAAATAAATTCTACTACCAACTATACTCATGCCTATGCCCATGCCTGTGCCCATGCCTATGCCTGTGTTCATGCCTATGCCTATGATCATGCTATTTTATACTTATGCCTATGACCATGTCTGAATTTTTATACCTATTCTATGCCCATATCTAAGTTTTCATGCTCATGCCCATGCCTATGCCTGGATTTTTTGTTAGACATGGGCATGAGCCCGGGTTGCAGACCCCTAATAATAATCATTTAATATTGTTATATATCGATTAAATGCTATATATCAATATAAATCTGCTTAAAAATTTTGGTAATGTTGTAGAGTTTATTCATCCTAACCTTGATACTGACTTTATAATATACTGTATTCTTACTATTTTGGTATTTAATTCAAGTTCTACCAAGCTGGCATTCCAGATAGCCCAAAAAGGTAGATTGTAACTATACACCTCTGATTTACATATTTGCTAGCATGTACACTTTTTCTCTGAAATTTAGAAATTCTAATGGCCTGGTTGGTTCATCTGGTCCTTCCTCAAAGACCAGCATATTTGCCTAGTTTCACAAGTTCTAACTCTATTTTATAAGTCTAGTCTTTATAGTAGCACTGTTGAAAGTTCAGATTACCTCTCTACTCAAATCTTTCAAGTAAACTTCTGTCTTCTTACCTGGTTCCTATAATTTACATAGCTTAAGGACTTATATTTTTGAAATATTGCAAAATAAATTTTAAAATTTTTGCTAAATGCAAAATATTTTGAAATATTGTAAAATAAATTTCAAAATTTTTGCTATATACAAAATTTTTCAAAATATTTTACATCTAATCCTTTATGATCTATATTGCAGCAATATAGGTATGATCTTTAATTTTTTTTCTTTAATTTATTTTTTTATTTTTTATTTTTTATTTTTTTTTTCTTTATTTTTTATTTTTTATTTTTTTTTATTTTTTTTTTCTTTATTTTTTTTTATTTCATTTTATTTTTTTTTAATCTTCAAATTTTCTTTTTTATTTTTTTTAATTTTATTTTTTTGGTTTTCAAATTTTTTATTTATTATTTATTTTTTTTTTTTTATATTTTCATTTTTTTTTTACTAACATTTTTTGAACCAAGAAATGATGCCAAAATAAGTACCAGTTAACTTTATTTTGTTTTTCTTTTTTTTTGATGTTATTAATGTTTTCTTTCTTGTAGTTTTGTGTTTTACTAAAAAGGGTTAATAAGGCTGAGATCAGGATCTTAAATCTGAAACTGGTACAAAGTTAAGTACCAGTTCATTTTTTTTTGTTTTTTGTTTTTTTTTGTCTTTTACTAATACTAATTCTTGTTTTTTTTTTTAAGTTTTGTGCTTTACTAGAAGGGTTAATGAGAGCCAGAATCATGATCTTGAACCTAGAACTGGTACAAAGATAACTACTAGTTCACTTTTTTTTATTTTTTTTATTTTTTTTTTGTCTTTTACTAATTCTTGCTTTCTTTTTTTTTAGATTTTGTGCTTCACCAAAAAGGATTAATAAGGGCTGAAATCAGGATCTTGAACCTAGAACTGATACAAAGATAAGTACTAGTTCACTTTTTTTTGATTTTTTGATTTTTTAATACTAATTCTTGTTTTCTTTTTCTTTAGGTCTTGATCTTTGTCAGGAAGGGTTAATAGGGCCAGGATCAGGATCTTGAACCTAGAACTAGTACAAAGATAAGTACCAGTTTGCTTTTTTTTGTTTTTTTATTTTTTTTTATTTTTTACTAATACTAATTCTTGTTTTCTTTTTTTTTAAATTTTGTGCTTTGCCAAGAAGAGTTAATAAGGGCCAGAATCAAAATCTTAAATCTAAAACTGATACAAAGATAAATACTAGTTCACTTTTTTGGAGTTTTTTTGTTTTTTTTTGTCTTTTACTAATTCTTGCTTTCTTTTTCTTTAGGTTTTGTGCTTCATCAAGAAAGGTTAATAGGGGCCAGAATCAGAATCTTGAATCTAAAACTGGTACAAAGATAAGTACCAGTTTACTTTTTTTTATTTTTTTATTTTTTTTTGTCTTTTACTAATACTAATTCTTATTTTCTTTTTCTTTAGGTCTTGTACTTTACTAAAAAAAGTTAATAGGGGCCAGAATCAGAATCTTGAATCTAGAACTAGTACAAAGATAAGTACCAGTTTATTTTTTTTTGTTTTGTTTTGTTTTTTTTTGTCTTTTACTAATACTAATTCTTGTTTTCTTTTTCTTTAGATCTTGTGTTTAACCAAAAATAGTTAATAAGAGCTGGAATCAAGATCTTAAACCTGGAAGTAGTACAAAGATAAGTACCAGTTCACTTTTTTTAGTTTTTTTTTGTTATTTTTTGTCTTTTACTAATTCTTGCTTTCTTTTTCTTTAGGTTTTGTGCTTCACCAGGAAGGGTTAATAGGGGCCGAGATTAGGATCATAAACCTGGAACTGGTACAAAGATAAGTATTAGTTTACTTTTTTTTGTTTTTTGCTAATACTAATTCTTGTTTTCTTTTTCTTTAAGTCTTGTGCTTTGTCAGAAAGAGTTAATGAGAGCCAGAATCAGGATCTTGAACCTGGAACTAGTACAAAGATAAGTACCAGTTTGCTTTTTTTTGTTTTTTCATATTTTTTTGTATTGTTACTAATTCTTGCTTTCTTTTCTTTAGATTTTGTGCTTCACTAAGAAAGGTTAATGAGAACTAAAATCAGAATCTTAAACTTGGAACTGGTATAAAATAAGTACCAGTTCACTTTTTTTGTTTTTTTTTGTTTTTTTTATATTGTTAATGGGTTTTGTGCTTTGTTGGAAAGGTTTAATAGGGACTGAGATATATAGTATAGTTTTTTTTATTATATAATTATTATATAATTATTATTTAATAAAAATTAAATAAAAAATTATATTTAATAAATAATAAATAATAATTAAAAATTAAATAAATTAATAAATAATTTTGAAATTTTTTTAATTATTTTGTAATAGTAAAATTTTCCTATTTATTTCACAATATTGTGAAATTTTTTTAATTATTTCATATTATTGCAAAAATTTTCTGATTACAATATTTCCTATTATTGTGAAAATTTTTTAATTGTTTTATATTATTGCAAAAATTTTCCAATTATTTTATATTATTGTGAAAATTTGCTAATTATTTTATATTATTGTGAAAATTTGCTACTAATTTTGCAATATTGTGAAATTTTTTCAATTATTTCGCAATATTGTAAAAAATTTTTATTTTGAAAGAATTTTGCATCAATTGCAATTATTTTGAAAGATTTTTGATATGCAAAATCTTTTGCAATATTTCACTTATATTTTTTGCTAATGTAGGGTTTATTTGAAAACTAAAAAATAGCATATAAGGTTTGGAAGAAGATAGATCGGATTGTTGTTGTTTCAGAATAGATGATTGAAGTAGTTCATCAGAAATTTTTCTAAAACAGTTAACAAAGATGATAAAAAAAGTTTTAATTGTAAGTTGTTCAAGAGAAATAAAGTAAGAAATTCTGTAAAACCAAGAAGTGAAACTAGTATGATATATTTCACAAAGGCATGTAGAAATAATAGGTTGTTGAGAAACTTTAAAATAATGATGTTTTTTAGTAATATCACAATTAATTGGATTAATATTTGCTAGAAGTACATGTAGAGATTGGAGTTTTTTTTTTTTATTCCTATACCATAATGATCTTTATATTTACTATAGTAGTAGTCAATATTATAGGAGTCAGAATCTTCAGAGAATAAAATAGACATAGTTTAAGATTTGAGAATTAAAAACAAAATAGATAATAAAGATCTTAGATGTAAAAGAATCTAAAAGATATAGGATGTGACAATTAAGAGGAGTAACAAATAAGAAGATATGACAACTAAGGAATGTGATGAGTAAGATAATGTAACAAATAAGAAAATATGACAAATAAGTAGCACAGGGTGTGCAGACTAAGTGGTTGCAATGATTGATGTTAAACAAATTTTTGTGTTAGTTAATCGAACCAAAAATAGAAAAAATTAAAATTTGTATTAAGTTAATTAATAATATGATAGGAGTGTGATGATCTAGTGAAGTAGATAGATTGTTAACCTCCAAGTGGCAGGTTTAGAGTTCAAATCTTAGTGATAGTAAAAATTTGTAATTCTTTCTGTATTATAGTTAGCTGTCTTTTATGATTAGTTAGGATAATACATCTGTAACCTGTATCTAAAGATGTTATGGTCCAGTTTGGTTTGGTCTTAGTTCAAAAAAACTGGTCTAGCCTTTGAACCACAAATCAGACCGAAGACTACAAACTGGTCTATTTAAAGCTTTCTGATTGGCTAATTAAACTTTATATATTTCAATATAGCAAAAGCAAGCATAAAAGAAACTTGCATTTTTTGAGCACTCTTTTCACTGATTCTTTTTTACAAATTTAGTCAAAACACAAAACTATAAATAACTCAACAAACAGCATAAAAAACATATGAAAAAGCACTAAGAAAAAAAAGCAAACAAACAAAACACTAAGTAGAATACAAAGTTGTAGCAAAAGAAGAAAACTATAAGACATAATAGCAGTTCTTGCTGAAAATAAAGAAAATTTTTGAAAAAATTGGAATTTTCTGAGGAACTACTGCTGATCTGGAAAAGAACAGACAACTATATGTAACTAGTCATTTGAGCAAACAATGAGTAAACAAATACAACACATACAAATCTGAAAATAAACAATATATACAACAAAATAAACAAAGAAACAAGTAATAGAACTAGATATGCAAAGTAGACTAGAACAAGATCTGGAGAATATAGAAGTTACACAATCATAGTGTTTACTCAGATATGTTAGCAATTATAGGACAAAAGTAATAAGATATACAGATAGCAAAGAAATTATTAAAGTTTTAGATACAACAAAATCAGCAAGCCTAGATGATATAGAGTTAATAGCAAAAAGCTTAGTAGTAGAAGATATAAATAGAATTACAGTATATGATTTGCTTTTATATGATCAAATAATAACAGCACTTAGGAAAGTGAATAGCATAGAATTACAAAAAAAAAATATAGAAGAATGTGCTAGAAAAATCAGAAACATAAGCCTAAATCCAAAATCAGTTAACTTTCTTTTAAACATGAAGTTAGAAGAGAATTTTGTAAAAGAAAACAAGATGCAAGAAATAGAAATTATGACAAGTAACAAGGATGTTAAAGCAGAAAGCAGTAAAAAAAGAAGACAACATCTAGAAGAAGAAGAAAAAAATAAAAATAAAATAAAAGAGAAGAAAGAAGAAGCTTTTGATAAAACAGAAAGACAAAAGAAAAAAAAGTCACAAACTGAAAAGTTAGAAGAACAACAACAGCATAAAGAAAGTACAGATATCTTGTTAAAACATAGTATATAGGCTCTAACAAATAGAAAATGCAGTAACAACAGCTTGTACAAAATCAAAATACCAATTAACAATCTGAAAAAAAACACAGTTCAAAAAAGACTGCAATATATAAAAACTGTATTAGAAGAAAACAAACATATAAAGTCAGTTAAAGAAAAAGCAACTAGAGAAAACAAATAGATGAAGTTAGATTTTGACTGTAGTAGTAGCAAAGAAGTGGCAATAAAAGAACTTTACAAAAAAGATATAACAACAACAGAAGTTACAAAAGAAGAAAAGACAAGAACAGAACAACATATAAAAACAAAAGCATTATATAGAAATCAAGAAGAAAAAAGAAACATCACAATAAATACATTTAATAAAAAAGATAAAGAAAAAGAAAAGAAAAAGAAAAAACAGCCAAATTTCTAACAATTTGGGACCTTTTAGCAAATGTAAAAAAGGAAGAAGTCAAATTTATTTGCAGAAATATATGAAATACACAAGTGGTTAAAATCAAAAAAACAAGATTTAAAATGTTAGCAATAATACAATCCACATTCTTAGAAAAAGAAAGAACTCTATAGGCACTACTATTTGGTAATAACAACCTAATATAGGTAATGTAAGAGTATGAAGACTATACACAAAAAGAGAACCAAAAACAACATATTGCTAAACTAATAGGTTTAGCAAGAGGAGCCTCTAAGGTCCTGCTGCTGAGATGTCTAAGAAACAAGAAAGTGAAAGCAATACACATTTTCTCAAACAGAAATGGAAACCCAAGAAGCACAGTAACAGTTATCTTTGCAAATAACATAGATCTAAAAAGAACTATGAGCAAAACAATAAGATACTATAACTACATACTATATTAAAAGTCAAAAGAAGAAGTAGAGCAAAATATACAAACCTTAAAGAAACAGACAAACACAGATATAATGTACAAAAGCAAGAAAAAAAGAAGTTGAAATTTATAAAAAACCAAGCAACAAGCAAGAAACTAAAGCAAAAAGAGAACATCAAAAAGAACCAGAGAAAAGGCAATAAAAAAAACAATAAAATAGTAGAAGAGGTTTGGAAGAAAATTGAACCTTACTAAAAAATTTTTCAAGACATATTAGAAAAACTAGAGATGATAAGTGAAAGACAGGCTTAGCCTGTTCAATGCTCCTAAAAGTAGTTATAGTTGAAAACACAAATATGAATAAGAAAATTACAGAATTTCTGTAAAATGAAAAAAAAGCATTCGAGAAAAGACAATTAAAACAACCTTCTTATTCAATAAAAATTAAAAGCAAGAAAGATAAAGAAAAAGAAGATAACATAATAGTATTAGAAAATAATTAGCTTAAAGAAAAGTGGAAACAAAAAGCCAGAAAAGAACTTAAAATAGCATGCCACAATATTAATAAACTTAAGACTAAGGGATGAAAGTTAAAAAATTTGACTGAATAGGTAAAAAAAGAAGAAATAACAATCTTAGGTATAGTGGAGACAAATCTGACAGAAAGAGAAGAAAACTATTTACTATACAATCTAAATATATAGTATAAAGGTTTTTGAACTAGTGCAGCACAAAACAAGAAAAAAGGATCAGATATAGGAATTTTGATAAATGAGAAATAGGAAAAGCATATAGGAGCTGTAACAAAAAGCAGCAAATATATAATAGAAATACAAATGTATTTTAAGCAATTAGAGCTAATTGTAATAGGAATATATATACTACTGATGATAAATTGATCAGCAGAAGTATATAACAGAAAGTGGTAGAGATAATTTCAAAAAAAAAAAGGCATATGCAAATAATTATATTTGGAGATTTTAATCATACAATAGATAATATATTAGATAAAAAACATCTACAAACAACAAGTTACAAAAAGTTATTAATATTTAGCTGGCTCAAAAAGCAAGAGTTTGCAGATATGTATAAAAGCCTTTATCTAACAAAAAAAACATACACATGATTAAACAAAGACATTGCAACAAGAATAGACTATATTTGGATATTAGAAGTTCTCATGTTAGGTTTGCAAAATGTAGAAGTAAAAGATGCAGAAGAACTGACAGATAGTGACTACAAGATAGTAATTACAGAAATTTGGATAGAACATGCAGTAGCAAAGAACAGCAAGGCAGAGATTAAATATAAAAACCAAACAAGAATAGTATATCTATATGATGAAGCAAAGCAAGAAGATTGAAAAAAGTATACAACAGAACTACAGAGGCAGCTAGAATGAAAAAAAGCAATAAAACAATTGTTAGAAAATAATGTTAACACTAATTGCAAAACAAATGCAATAAGTGATATATGGAAAGCAATAGAACATGCTATACTTAAAGTAGTAAACAAACATATTTTGAAAAAGAAGGTCTTTAATACAAAAATAAATAGAAGACAAAGTCAAAGAAAACAATAGCACCATAAATACATTGTAGAGCTACAACAAATAATCAAGAAGACAAAAAAAAAAGAAGAATCAAGAAACAAAAAAAAAAGAAAGAGAAAAAATAAATAGAAAACTTAAAGCAATAGAAAGAAAAATAGAAGTAGTACTGCCAGAATTACACAGATAGTAGTAAGAAGCCTAAATAGAAGATATTAAAAGCTGGCAAAGAATACTTAAATAAAAGGGAAAAGAAGAATGAGAGCAGTGACAAAGAAAGCAAATTCAAGAAAATATAAACAAAAGATTTAAAATGATTAAAACAAATCAAGGCAGAATGATTGTTAGCCTTCTTAATAAACTATACAAAAAGATAGTCCTTGATAAATTTATAATACAAGAAGAAGAAAATGAAAAACTAATAAAAGAGCCTGATACAGTTAAAGCAAGACTAAAAGAACACTATAAAAACCAGTTTCAGAAAAGAAAAACCAAGCTAGATGAAATGTCGAAAGAATAAAAAGAGATATATGAGCCAAAAAGTTGGATCAACAACTCATAGTACAATGAAGTGGAAAAAAAATAAATGAAAAGAAATGTAATAAAATACTAAGAGAACTTAAAACAGACATAGCTTCAGAAATATCTGATATAAGCTATACATTAATTAAGCATGCAAATAGAAAAACACAAAAAATATTCAGAATGTTCACAAATCTTATATTAGAAAAGGGTAAAATACCAAGCAAGTGGAAAATAGCACAAATATATCCAATTCCAAAAAACATTGAATGGAGTTATAATCTTAATAATATAAGACCAATTGCACTAATTGAAACCTTTAGGAAAGTGGTCACCAAAGTAATAACAAGAAGATTAGACAAAGTATTCATAGAAAGACAAATACTCAAAAGTTCAAATTATGCAGGTTTGCTAGGCAACTCTACAGAACAACCAATACATATTTTAAATATAATAATGAAAGAAGCCTAAGAGAAAAATAAAGAATTATAGATACTTTTGCAAGACATAAAGAAAGCATTCGATTTAGTCCTAGTAGAGAGATTAAAGCTGGCACTCAAAAGAGTTAAAATACTACAAAAGACAAGAAAATATATAATGAATCTTTTCTCCAAAAGACAACTAAAAGTTATTACAATATATGATCTAATAGAAGAGATAATAGCAGGAGATAGAATAAAATAATCTTACCTCTAATATGGTGGCTCTTCTATGATCTACTACTGGAAAGGATTTAAGAAGATAAAACACTCAGCTATATAGTAAAACAGAAAATAGAAGAAAGAACACATAGCAATGCTATTACAAGTTACAGATAAGCTGCAATAGCATATGCAGATGATACAACATAGATTGCAAATAGCAAAGAGAAACTATTAAGAATCTTAGAAATTACAGAAGAATTCTTCAAAGCTAATAATATTGAAATAAATGGATCCAAATTGAAACTAATAATAATGAACACTAAGCTTGAAGAAGAAAAAAGAGAGATTCTTTTTGGGCAAAGCAGAATAAGAGAAGAACTAAAAAACAGAATAGTAAAATCATTTGAAATTTGGCTAAATAATAGAATAAAGGAGTTGTTGGTAGGAAAAAAAGCAAAAGAAATAGTTAGTCAAACAGTCAAAGACCTCAGATACAAAAAATGATGATGAGCCAAATTGCATATATAAACAATACAGTAATTATTCCAAAATTAGAATATTTGCTATAATTAACAAAAATGACAGAAAAGACAATTAACAAAATACATCAACTCTTAATATGTCTGGCAAAACACAAATGCAATATGAAGCATACAGCAAATAATTGCATAATAGAACACAAAGACCTTGACAACTGCAAGACATTAGAACAAGAGATAACAACAAAACAAATAAGTAGCATATTTGCAAGATTGAACAAAAAAGATGGCTTAGATGAACTAATAAGACTTAGAGTAACTTAAGGTTGCCAAATAGCAGGCTTAATAGAAGATATATAGGATGCAGAAACAGGATTAGAAGAAAAGAAGTATTGGAAAAACAATCTGGCATGTCGAATAATAGCTAAAGCAAAAGATATAGATATAAGCATTAGAGCAAAAAAATGCTTATAGAGGGTATATAGACACAGAAACAAAATAAGAGACATAATAGAAGTAGAAACATGGAAAGCAAGCAATGCCAAAATAAATAGCTGAGAATTAATATATTTAAATCAGCTAATAGACACAAGAGGCAAAAGGCTAATTATATGAAGACAGCTCAAAAGTCTTTAAGGAAGGTCATGTAAAGAAAAAAAATCAAAATGGTTCAGTAAAATTGAGAAAAAAACATTAATAACACAAGCAAACAGTGAAGTACATAATCAATACAAAGTGAACAATTATAATATACAAGCACTGAAGATCATATAAACAAAAATGTCAGAAGACAAAAGAAGAAAAGAATGGATTATGTATGAATTAAAGAATAACTAATAACTAGGCAAAGTAACTAAGAAAAAAGGAAAAGAAATTTTAATTGTACATTGGTTAATGCACAAGAAAAAAAAGAAAACATCAACAGAAATAAGCAAGTGCAAAGGATATGGAAACATGCAAACATAGACAATAGATAGATATAAAAAGTGAATTCAACTAGACCACAACATAAAAGCTATTCCAGAATCAATAATAGAAAAAAATAACAATAGAGTCAATGTAACAATAGACTAACTAAAAGAAAAGAGAACAATAGAAAAATAGAAAAAAGAGAATTAGTTAGACTCAAATAAGTAAAAGAATTAGAAATAGAAATAATAAGAAAGCAAGAATTAAATAATATGCTCACAGAATGGCTAATAGAGATTATAACAAGAAACAAAGAAACAAACAAAGAAAGATATATTTTTTATACAGATAGAGTATTATACAAAAAAGGTGAAAAGAACAATATAGAAAGAATGGGTATCAGATAGATGCAAGTAGGAAAGGAAGCCAATTAGTCAGAAGAAGAATTGGCACTAGGCCTAGAAGGATGGCTATTAGCAACTTTAGCAGAGCTGATGGCAATATAGGCAGCAATTCTAACAGTACCTGAAGGAAAAAACATAAAAATTTATACAGATAGCAATGTAACAATAAAAAACATTAGTAATGTATTACAAAGCACAAATGACAAGAAAATTCTAAAAAAAAACACAATGTGGATATTAAATATTACAGAGCTAGTCAAAAAGAAAAATGCTAATATAAAATTAATTAAAGTCAAAAGCCACAGTAAAGACAGATAGAATGACAAAGCAGATCTTTTAGCAAAAAAAAAAGCAAACTGCAAAGAAGTAATCTGAATAGAAAAACTTAAATTATGAAGAAATAGAATATCAACTAAAGTAGAAAAAGAAAAGAATAGATATACTTGCAAGACTTCTTTGCAAAATAATTGTAAATGCCAGAATAGGAGCCAATTGTAGAAACATAAATTCGATTAGAATTCTGGAACCAGAAACAGAACACACATATTACAACTAGTCAAGTTTTTGGAAAAAGATGAATAGAACAAAAGGAGTATATTGTACCTTAAGAAAACTAAGCACAAGAAGAGCTACAGTGATTAAGTGTGTAATAAATAGCCTACTGATACTAGTAGAGCTAAATAAAAGAAGACCAGAGGTATATATGACAACAGAATATCAAGTCTGTCAAAGTAGTGAAAATGAAACCCAAGAACACTTAGCAAGCTATAATAAACAAAAAAGTATATAGAAACAAATGTAAAAAGTTTTAACAGCAATAGCATGAAATAGAACAAAAAAGAAGAAAAAACCAGAATTCTAGCACAAATATTATACAAAGCACTATTTAGAGAAACAAAAGCAGAAGAAGCTCTAAATAGAAAGATGCTAATAAAAAGGCTAACAATAATAAAAGTAAGGGAAAGACTTGATAAGCTGCTAAGTAAGCAAGCAGTAAAGAAATGTCTAGATATAGTAACAAGAACAGTATGAAATATCTTTTATGATCAAATATAAAAAGTTCAATATGAAAAAATACAAAAATGAAAAAAAGAAGTTAATATAACAAGTAAAATGAAAAAAGGTATTTAGGCAGAAGAAAATATAACAAAAAGAAAAAAAAAGACAATAAAAAAAAAAGGAAAAAAAAAGGAAAAAAAAAAAAAATAGAAAAAACAAGCTAAAGAAAAAAAGAAGCTTGAAAGACAATTAATATGCTTGTTACAGAAGAAAGAAGACCTTTCTGGTATGGCTTTAAGTAGTTAAATAAGCAGTTTATCTTTAACTAAGATAGTGCAGCAGGTTGCACTTAGGTACTATTAGAGTAACCAAGTAATGCTAGACTTAGATATTAGGAAATTCTATGTAATTATATATGTATTTAGTTTTAAGAATCTTAATAAAGTACTAGTGTAACTGCTTAAGGCAAAAAAAAAAACTTGCATTTTGACAGAAAATCACAGGTTATAATATTTATGTAATTAGCTAATTTATATAAATTCAAGCTAAAGTAATTTTAATCTATCTTTTAACTATTATACTTTACTAAAAACACATTGTTATATATTACTACTCTTGGACTATACTACTAATTAAACTGTATTACCATATTTATTATATGTATATTAAAGATCTTACTTGGTCTTCTTATCTGTTTAATAAATAATACATATATATGCTCTTGGTTTGAGTAGTTAAACGCTTTATATTGCTTGGCTTATTTAATAAATATATATAATATTATATTAGTATAACACTTTCAGTTTAATAATTTATAAATCTAAGATTCAGCTTAGCTATTTAAATGTAGTAGAAACTCAATAAACTTTGCTACTTACTGAATATTTACCTTTATTTTTATAAAAACTTATTGAAAAAGTGATTGAAAACAATTAGAAAAGATCTTTCACTAAAGATACTTAAAACAAAGAAATTTTACTAATCAATATAGATATTTTAAGTTTAACTTATTAGGATAAATGGATCATGTTTTTTAAACTACAATTATATATCAGATTTTTAATTGGCTATATAAATAGTTTGTGTAACAACATTTCTGAAATTTATTAAAAAGTAATAGCACAAACTATATATAGCTTATTAATTTTCAAACTTTATTGTAGCTTATTATAAAATAGTCAGTAATGTAAGCAAGATCCTGTTTATAACATTTTTTGACATTTATTTTACTTGAACTAAAACTAATACCTAAATCAAAGTTACAAGCATTATTTATTAGATCTACTCTACTCTGTCTTCTAACTTATTAACAATATTAAAAATATATCTAACAAAGATTAATTTATTAATTTTATTCCTGATCAGCCAAATTTTAAAGATTTTTTTTTTGTTTTAAAATCTAAAAATATGTTTATTTATAATACTAAATAATAAAGCATTAAGCATATTTTATACTTTATATATATAAGATCTATTTCTTTTACTTTTTTTTATCTATTTTATTGGTAATCCAGTTTTTTACACAAAGACAAGCTTTTGCAGTTTCAGGATGAAGCTGATTTTCAGTCTTAGTAATTGTATTACTTGCTATAAAAAAGGCTTGCTCACAAGCAAAGCTTGTTACTTGTATAGAAAGATAATCATAAGCAATTATTGAAAGAATTAGATAATCTTTTTGATGAATTTTTTATCAGTATAATGGTTCAGTATTTTCATCTAACAAAGACTGAAAGTAATTATCTAGTTCACTATTAGATGGTAATTAATTCTAGATATTAGTACTTTTATGAGTAATAGATGGTTAATAATCTTAAGAACCCAATTGTTAGAAAAATTGTCAAGTAGTATATAGTTCAGGTTCATTACTATTCATATTGTTACATGGTACAGATGATTTAAGTTAAGACTTATAGAGATTGAAAGCTTAATAAGTTAAATTAATAGTGTTTTTTTGTTCCATAATATTATTAAAAATTTTAAGTCTAGTGCATGGATCAAGAACTACTAATACTATTAAAGAGCTATTTATTATTTCTCAATATTCAACTAATCTTTTATTCATAGAAGTAACTATATTATTTTAAGAAAATCTTTCTTTTGTAATATATATATTTAATGTTATTGAAGACTCATAAAAACAAACCAGATATCACTGTGAGTTGAGTAAGATGCAGCTGATAAATGTTTTGTAGCTTTTTTTAATAGTTTTAACAAGATCATAAGGTTTTATATTTAATATGATTTTAGTTTTATAGTTCAAACTTAATACTGTAGCAATAATAATTAAGCTAAAAACAGCTAAAGCAAAAAATTATTAAAATTAATTTTGAATTATAATCAAAAAATGATTCCAAAAAGCTACAAAAATTTCTAGCTTCAGTCACAATATGATTATTTATTTACTTGTAATTTTTGTTAATTATCATTATTAGAATACAATTCAGCAATTGAGTTATTATTAACACTAAGAAGATTTAAAGCTAATTCCATATTTTTAAATTTTTATAATATGTAAAATGTACTATTTCACCTTACTTTCATAGCAAGCTTAGCTTTTAGATATTTAATTTCTTTAAACTTATATAAAGTATGTAATTCATCACAAAGATGAACTGATGCTTTAATTTTTATTATTAATTGTCATATTTTACTTATAGCTGAATCAACCATTTTCAATTCTTGCTTTGCCACCAGATTCAAGACATGTGCTGTGCACTTATAGTAAGAGAATCTAATATTATCAAATTCATTTTTTAACTCTTTTGCTAATAAATAACTACATGTTATTATGGCTAATTCATTATTAGTTGTAAGTACTATAGTTTTATTACTTAATTTAAATTTTCTAAGAATACAACTAATGGCTTCTGATATATTGATGCTCATAAGTTTAATTGTAAAAAGAACTATGTCTAATAAAAAATACTGAAGCTTCAATCAAAATCAATATAATGAATCATAAGACCCAAAAATGCTTCATTATCTAATAATTTTTACATATCTGTAATAAGAGAGATTTTATCTAGAATACACTTAATATAATTTTTAAACTTTTTACATCACTTATAAAATTCATCTATGATCATATTTTTTGCTACTTGTCTAGTAGAAACAATGTAATAAGGATCTAAAATATTTATAAATTCACAAAAGTATTAATTTTCAACTATTGTAAATGATTGTTGATCTACAATTAACCAAAAAATTAACTTTTTTTTTTTTTTTTGTTCTTGTTCATTATGAAGGTCTGATCAATAGATGTAAAGTGTAGTTTGCTTTTTTTTAGGTGCTTCTATTTGGTGGTTTTTAAGGTGTCTTCTTAATGTAGAAACTCTGGTAGTATTTTTATATACTGTTTCACATTTCTGACAAACAGGTTTTCCAAAATTTTTAACTGTTTCTAGATTAAAGTATGGCCAAACCAATGATTTACACTTTTTTAAATTACTAACTCAGGAAATATTACTAAATGATGTTTCAGAAACTTGGTCAAAAAAATTGCCTGCATTAATATCTAAGATGTCATTTATATTATCCTAAAAGGTCTTTTCACTGTAGTTATCTAATTCAGTTTGTTTTTTATTTACTTTATTTAAAATGTAGTTTTATAGATATAAATTCTGTTGTAACTTAAATGTTTCTTTAATCAAGATGCAGGTTTAAAATGAAACTTAAATTTAAACATTCAAAAAATCTTATTAATGATGAACTTTAAAAGTTAAAAAAAAAATTTCATGTTATTGCTAATAATTTTTATTTTATTTTATTTTATTTTATTAAATGTATGCAACTTTTATAATTTTTAAAATGCTTACAGAAGAGATTCTATCTAATCTATTCTTACCAATACAGAATTTTATTATATAAAATTAGAGCTATATTAGTAAAGTATTTTTTATACTATTTTTCTTTTTTTTTGCTATACTAGTTTGATTACTAATTTTTTTCCTATATTTTTTTATGAATTTGAAACATCTTTATTTTCAATCTTTGAACACAATTTTTTATTGTATTAAAAACTCTAGACTGTGTAACAGAAAGTATTTTTATATTTTCTTTTGTTCTAATTTATTTTTTGATTTCTTATTACTAATCTTTACTTCATTTTTTTCTTGTGAATTTGAAGCATCTTTAAAATACACTGTAGACTTTTCACACTTATTTTATAAACTATTTTTCTTTTTGAAGCAGTTTTTTTATTTCATTCTTGATTATAAAATTCAATTAATTGCTTTATTTGACTAGTAGCTCTACAAGCAGAAATATTTGTAGCAAAAAATATATGATCAGATAATTGATAATAATTCTAAACCAAAGAAGTTCATCTTATAAATGATCAATTTAGAAACAAATCTATTTTATAAACAATTTTTTTTACTGACTGTTTATTTTATAAAAAGTTTATTTTTAATAATTTGTAATAATCTTAAAAATAATAATAATAATAATTACTTTATAAAATAAGCTATTAGTAGAATAAATGGTCTATGAAATAAGTTGTCATCGAAATAAATTGTATTTAATCTTCAAAATTATATAAATTAAGGGTAATTTAATTATAATCTGATTATAAAATTTTTTCTGTTATAAGTATCTAAACTATATCTAAGTATTATTTAAATTTGATTATATATTTACTATTAGTTTACAATAAATAAATGTTATACATAGAAAGTGTGGCAACCTAGTGAAGTGGTCAGGTTGTCAACCCTTCAAGTGGTAGGTTGGGTGTTCAAATCCTATTGACAGTGAATATTTGGATAATTACCTATGTAATATTCGTATTATGGCAATTGTTACTAATGATTGGGTTAGGATATCTGTAATGATGATCACACCAGCATAACTGGCAGGTCATGGGGTATCTGTGCAATGTTAGAGTTACATAAAGAAATGCAAACTGACATATTGGGCAGTAGCATAGAGAAAGTTCAATTTTATTAGTTAATGATAACCAGCATAATTAAAATTTCTGATTGGTTAATTTAACAAATCCAATTTTACTATTACTACCACTATGTCTATTACTGTTACATATATCTTTAATCTGTATATATGTGATACTTAAAATTAATCCTATATAAGAAGTTTGCGTTAAAGACATTTTTACTACAGTATTAATTTTAACGCTAACTTTTAACTAAGCATTTATCTAAATGTTAAAATTATTGATTATTAAAATCTAAATTTATATAATTTCTGATTAGTTTTTTCTTTGAATTGTGACACATGATCTTGTAATCAAAGTTAAACAAAATCATAATATTTTTTTCGTGATTTTGCTTTATTTTGCTATCAAATACAACATTTTTCTTTAAACTTAAAACCTCTTGTAGATTTATTTATCAAATAAAAACTTTTATTATAGCATTAAATTAAAATTATGGATATAAAAAAAAATAATGGTCCATGTTCGGTTTCAAGTTGTGATACAAAAACAGGCCATTTTCATCAATTTACTTAATTAGCATATGAAAAAGCTTAAAGAAAAGGAACCTATGCTTCTTATGACTATTTACTAATTAGACAACAATTGTGCCATAATCATTATATGTAAATTGCTGAGCCTGATAGGCATCAAATAGCAGAGGTTCCTGTTTCTGTGCATATTTATGTTTTTGTAAAAATAAATCATAATAATGCTAATAATAATACAACTAAAGATAATAAATGCAATTATAAAATGTTAGTTAATATAAATTATGTGATTAGCATGAAATGCTAATCACATATAAGTTCATTTCATTTAAATATTCTACACCAATTTATTTTTATTAAATATTTGACCCAATATTCCTATAGAATTAGCAGATCATACATTTGTGGAACAAATTAAAATGCTTACAAAGCTTTTATACAAAAGGCGTCATGAAGCTAATAGCTTGAAGTTTAATTATGTGTGTTTTAAACAAATGATCGAAGAAGCAGATCCATGTTTAAAAGGTTTTTTTGATTATATGGTAGAATTACTAATTTCTAATACCAGATCTGCATACAATCAAGTTAAAGCAAAAAAATCAGTTATGAGCTTGTGCTACATAATGGCAGGAATGAAAAATAAGTTTGTTAATAATTTTAAATTAGAAGTCAGGTTATACCTATTGGCATTGGGAACATTATGTACTGCGATTGACATGATGCATAATATCGGATTCTCTTCTTGCTATCAGACTATCAATAATTATATACGAAAAATCATGAATGAGCATTCTAGAAAAATCAGAGAATATTTCTCTACACATATAAAAAAATTTTAAAAAAGATCTAATAGAGAAGTCAACCAGATTTATTATAGGTGTAGTATGAACCCTGATATTCAAAATCTCGACAGGCCAATACTGAAATCACATGATATGACATTAAAAATTTAAGGTCTGACAATAATTGTTAATATGATTACTAATCTTTTAAATATTAATTGTCATATAGGAATTATAGTTGTCGAGATTTTGGATGTCGGGATTTCATACTAACCTGTTCATCATATATATATTATCTGAATGCTAAGAGAAAACATATATCCTTTAAGTCTTCTCTTTGTGAAATTTAAATTTTTTTTTTGGTGATGTATTAATAGCACAATTAAAGTTAAATTTGATAAAGTAAAATTAGAATTATAAACCTATATATATTATTTTAGATTAGTAAAAATGATAAATTCATTTTTTCAATAATTTATTTGTAGAATTACAAACCCTTACATTATATAATGATGATCGACTGTAAAGTCTGAGATGAATTAGTTATGTGTCAGTCCTGTGATAACTAAGCATTCAAATAGACAGAACTTAAAATGCAACAAATCAATTGCTCATTATTAATATTTAATAGTGTTATTGTGCAACATAGTTGTGCTAAAACCAGGAATGGATACATTAGTATGTTATATTTGAAGTGTAAAATTAATAGCCCAAATGTAGTTTTAAAGAGCTTGGAGATCATAGAACCAACAATTTTTTGTGACATAATTAATCTACTTTAAAGTCTAGTAATATAAAGATAACAGAATTAATGAATTTGAAGCTTGTTAATTAAAATTTAAAAATTTGTGTAGTTTATAAGCAAACCTCAATATATTTTTACTATGAGTAATGCCTAATGCTTAAAAATACAAATTTCTATAAGATTTTTTTTTAATAATTATTATAATTAATATTAATTAGAATAATCATCTATATATTTATAATTTGAATGATTACCATAATATCTATGAATAAAGAAGACCAGATTCAGTAAATTTGTTTACTGGAAAACATATGGCTATTTGTGTTTGTAAGCAAGTTTCAGCTTGTGCACCAGTTCCTCAAGTTTTCAATAATATACCAATTTATAATCTGGCAAATATTGATGCAAGCAATATCTGTTTTCGATTAATTAATCAGTATCATAGAATATTCAATATTGCTTATACAAATCGCAAGAATCAGTAGCTTACCTCTAAGAAATTGTATATTAATAGCTTTGATCAAACTGATTTGCTTACGATTTATATCTATGATGATGATATTAAAGAAAGAAAAAAAGAAAGATTAATGGAGGGTGTAAAATTAATTGGTATTAAAGAAGGACATTTGCATTCTATGAATGATTATTTAGTATCACTTCAAATGATTCTAGATATCAATAGTGATATTTAACACTTAACTAACAAAGTTGTCCCAATAGTTGCAGACTGGCCCAGGCAGTTGTTTATCTGCAAAGCAATAACAAATTTGTATAAAGCGGATTCACAATATTCTATACTGGCTGAAGTTAGTTCTTTAATTCTGATTATTAGGCCTCTCCATATCTTTCTAAACAGTAGAGAACAAGTATTAATTACATATTATCCTTTTTTCGATGAAATGTTTCATTTCATATTTGGTAAAAAAAAAAAGCTTGCCAAAAAACCAAGACGATAGAGAATCAACTTACTTCTTGACCTTGTTTATAATAGCTGGTGTAAAATCTGCAATGCAATTATAGTAAAATTTAAATGCTGTAAAGATATCGAATATTGCATGATCCTTGATTTGTTGGATAATATTATCCAAGCAACCTTGGATATTTATTCTATACTTTTCTGCTCCAGTTTGTTTGATGAATATATAGAAACCATCTTTCGAATTTGGATATTTGCTCTTAGATAGAAAAGGCAAAATTATAATAAGGCATCATTGGCATTTCTTTCAGATATTTTCTACTGGCAAGATACTAGCCATCCTTTTGCTAAGATTATGAAATTATTTTTGGTTAATTTTAATGTTTACTATGTCAAAAATATGCATAATAAGATATGATCTTATACCTTTGCAACTAGTAGCATTAAGAATATTATTAAACAGGCTTATGTTATTGATAAGTTTTGTCTTAGTCTATTTAATAAAATTCACATTTGCCCTATAGTGTTTTATAAAAATAAATAAAAGGAATACTATGAAAAGTTACTATTTTCATCATTTCCTAATTTATTATCATAATATATTCATTGTATTTATATAGCTAAAAGTCATGTAAAAAGAATATGATAGAAATAGTAAATTTTCATAATGAAAATAGGCATTCCCTAAATAAAAATAAAAAAAAATATAAAAAAATTAATATTTAACATTTATTTACTAGATGTGCAAGATCATTGTAAACTTAAAGACATATTTGAAAGAAGCCATCAATACCTTTATAAGCCATCAGAATTGGATTTTCTTACAGAAAAAACAGCTTTATTCCTATTAAAACACTTTTATAAACTCTTCAAAAATCATGAAAAAAGCAAATTGCGTGGAAAGGATAAGAGTAGAAATAATCAATATAAATTAGTTACCTTGGATAAGATCATGGATTCAAATTGCCTTTCAGCAGCATATAGTACCAGCGTATCTCTATGACAAAATGCCTGTGATTATTGCTATAAAGAACTTAAGAATGAAGAAATATTAATCTGTAGACATGGGTACCATTTTCAATGTTATCAAAGTATGGAATTTGGTTGCCATCATTGTGAAGAATATTACAAATATAGAATATACAGCAATGTAAATTCTTTCTTAAAAAGATTAAAAAAAGGACCAAATGTTCTAACTAAGGAAGAAAGAGAAGATATTAATGCCATGCTAAAAATGATGAAACAATTGAAGAAATAGAGCTAAATAAAATTTACCAAACACATGCAAGTTTTTTGAACAAAATTAATCTTGTTAATACCTGGTAATAGAATAAATTTACTAAATTGATACATTAATAAAAATATATTGTTACTACTTATATAAAATTTTGACTGTACCTCTTTATGAATATTGGTGTCAAACATTAGAAAGAACCAGTATAAAAAAAGATACATATTAGAAGTTCAATAAACCTCTGTTATAACACATAAACATTTAAAACAAAGTGTCACTTTCTATTCTCATTCAGATTCTTTATCTATTGGATCCAACTGGATGACAAATTACTAAATGACAAGACAATGGTTAAAAAATATGCATGCATCACTATTTCTTAAAATTTTTCAGTAATAAAAATTTTTTTCTTTATAGCGAATGGATTTACATATAAGAAGTATTTTAAAATTACAATTGATCATATAAATGTTGATCATTTTTTTTATCCAATCAAAATAAACTTTACCAATGCTTTGGGCAGTATAAACACTAGATAAGTTCTCGTGGCCATGTAAATCTGTTAAAATTAGGTAACAAGAAGTCTATTTGAGAAGACCTAAGTAGAGAGGTAGCTGAATCTTCGATGGCTCTACTATAAAGGCTAGTTTAGTGAAACAGATATCTAGGTCTAGTACCCAGTCCTAGTAGCCAGACAGGCAAGAACCTCCAGGTTGAGAGTCTCGGAGTTACTATCAACCAGACTGCCAGAATGAATCAGAGAAAAAGAATATTGGACTGCCCTAATATACTGATAGACTGGTCATAGTCCTACATAGGCTATCTGGATTGGGAGTTTG
>CAJVQA010002199.1:0-22681 GCA_910591915.1 Cetraspora pellucida
TAGTTGTACTTTTGTTGATATACTCTGTATATAATATGTAATCTTATACTACTACTAATAAAAAGACACACAGGTGAGACTGCCTTTAAATAAAAAAAAATTAATAGTATTAATATTATTTATAATTTGTATAAAAATAATAATGTTATATTTAAATAAGTTTTTAACTTTATAAATAATATTTTTAATAAGTTTAAAATCTTTATGTAAGCTGTTGCTTTAGAGCTAAAGATGTAAAAAAGTATTTAATTATTTGTTTTTTTGCTAGAAATATATTATAAAACTTCATTAAATATATATAAAAATTTTGTATTAAAGTTTTTCTAGTAAAATTATATTATTTAATCTGTAAAGATTTTGTATTAGTGTATATTGAAATTGATTTGGTTTATAAAATCTTTTTATTTTTTTTAGTTATTGCTTTGTAGTTAAAAGTTCTATATTTATATTTGCTTTTTTAAAGTTTGTTTATTGCAAAAAAAAAGTCTATTGTATTATGAGCATTTGATAGTCACTATTAGTAAACTATTTTTATTTTTTATTTTTTATTTTTTTTTTTAAATATTAACAATAAGGCTATGCTTCTATCTTTATTAAAACTCAGTTAAACTTTTTACAAATAGAATATACAGAAAAAATTTATATTAGAATTCTATATCTATAAAATATTAAAATTAAAGGCTTAGACAAGTTGTTTGCAATCTAAACCTACTAAAGTGGCCAAGACTTACCTAGGTTTCAAAGTTTGTAATTATAATGAGAGGGTTTATTTAGTATTTGATCTATTTAGAATACCATGTTTCAATTTTAGAACTAGCAATTAAGTGTAATGCATGTTATGTTAGTAAGTTTGAGAAATATGAGATGTTGAAGTTGGTTAAAATTGTTTGCTAGATTGAGGCCTAGAGGCACAATATAGTATTCAGATTTGTGTATAGATTTGTTAGTTGAAATAAAGCAGAAGTTTAATTAAAAGTGTAGTAGCAGTTGTATTAGATAGAGTAATATCTTTGGTTGAATCCATTAATTTATAAGGAATTAGACCAGACAGTGTTGATGTCAAAAAGGATGAATTTGGTATATTGTAGTTTTGCATACAGTTAAGATTTTTGATTTGGTTATGCAGATCAGATATAGTTCTTAATGTTGTGTTAAGAATAGATATATTAAGAACATGTTTAAGTAAGTTATTGATAAGATTGTTAAGGAGATGTGGGGATGGACAAGTAGTCTAATAAAGTAAAGTGCTAATTTGGTTACATTGGTGACAGTTAGAAGATTGGGTATAGTTATGTTTATATAGATTATATAGAGTTGAAAGGTTATCTATAAGGATTTTTATATGAAAGGACTTAAATTGGAATATTTGAAAACTATGAGAGTAGTTTGTTATTTTTTAATTATTGTTGATATAGAACCAGATGGCTTTCCAATTAGTTTGAGTTGCAATTTGTGACCATTTTTAAAAGTGATGTTGAGATGACCATAGTGCATAAATATGAGCATGGCAAATTGTATAGATATAACAACAGATAGGTAGTTCAATAGGATAGTTATTAAGTTGGAGTGTATAGTTAGAATATAATAATTTTGTAGATTAAATAGTAGGTATGAAAGATTAAAATGATTGCAAGCAAGGTTGTTAGCAAGGTTATTAAATTCTTATTCTAGTTTGCAGCTACTTTATGCAGAATAAGTTGTATATTGTAAAAATTTGTAAACTTAATTAAAGTATACTAAAATGAGTAATATGAAGTATTGATAAATGATAATTTGAGTAATATTAAATTGGTACTATGTATTTAGATATAGCAAATTATGAATTAATATAAATGTATACTGTACAGTTTCTAAGTGCAGTGATAATAGCAGAAAGAATTGCAATAATTTTTGCTTTAAAGAAATATGATCAGAACTTAGTTTGTTTTGAAAGATATATAAGATGTTGTTGTTTTGTACTAAGGCTTATCCAATTTCTATTGAGCATTAAGATATACCTGCCTAAATAACTGATCCATCAGTATAGAAATGAAGTTTAGACTTGTTGTAGTTTAAGTTAGCAATTGATTGCAGAGTGTTGATAAGATCACAATTGTTAAAAACAGATAGAATGAGTGATGCAAATATATGGATATTAGCAGTATTAGGAATTTGAGTAGAATGTCAAATAGCAATAGAATAGAGCAAATCAAGATAATTTATATTAAGATTAAGTTGTTGATTTTGAGTATTGAATTTTCTGATAAATTTAGTTGTAAGATCAATAGGAATAAATGTTATATATTTGTTAGTGATAAGATTGAAATTAAGATTGCAGCTAGTGCATGGTTTAATTGAAATTAAAGGTGTTGAGTATAGTTGTATAGCATGAAGCTCAATATTGCTATGCCAATAGGTAATAAGTATTTGTCTAAAAGAGGTTGGTTGTTTTCTGGCTTTACCTATAATTATTTGATCTTAAAGTGTAGTGAAAAGCCATAGTATAGAACATTTTAAGAAATGTTTTGTGATGTAGCTAAAATAATTAATTTTTGGGAGTTGGTAATAATTGTAAAGGGTTTAATAGTATAAGTAATTTGTTGTAATATATAAACCATAATAGCTTTCTGTCTTTAGGTATTTTATAAATTCTTGGTAAAATATATTTTCAGTCAAGGAGACAAGAATTGTCATAAATAGTAAATTGGTCAAGAAAAAGAATATAATGTTGGTGGAGTAGTTTTTTAAAAGTTAGATATTTGGAGTATAATAATAGTATTAATTCTAATATAATTGTTTCTGTATTGCCTGTATATAAAATGTTATACATTGGGTTTGGAGTAATAAATAGTTCTAAATAAAAAAAGAGCTAAATAATTTTAAAGCTAGTTGTTTGTTTGTTTGGTCCATCAATTAGAGGATTAGAATGATTTATATATTGATCAAGGACCAAAGATTATTTTGTAGTTGTTAAAGGTGAATACAAAAACTAGTACCAAGGAGTTCAGTATTGTTAAGATGTTTAATAAAGTTAGAAATATGATATTGTAGTTGAATATTCTAAATATTGCAAATATTGTAAAGTTGAGTGTGACAAAGGATGCTAGTAGGAATTGTATAACTAAGTTTGGCTTTTTACTTCACTAAGCCAATGTGATGAGTAAGGATTTTTTTACAAATAGCTTGGCTGAAAACAATGTTTTAAATGTGATATTCAATAGTAGGTATAATAACAGTATTTATAATATATTATGCATGAGTATTAATAATATGTTTAAAGCTAGCAATTTTAATAAAATGTTGAGATTTATTAATAATAAGTTGGGTTTGTTGAGAGTTTTGTTGTTGAGTATAAACCAGCAACCAAGAAATTTAAAAGGTATCCAAGATAGATAAATAGAAAGTGTATAGTTGCTGAAAATAATAGGATTATAATTAGATAATAGATTGTTAGTTGTAAGTATAAATTTAAAAGAATTAATTTGGATGTTAGCCATGTTATAAAATAACTCAGCTATTGAAAGAATTTAAAATAGTTTGCTTGTAAGAATGCAATTCAAAGGATATTATCCATATATGCAAAAACTGAACAGTATGTTTTAAGTTTGTTGAAGTTTTTATCTTTGAAATTAGTGATCCAAGTAGTTTGCATAAAATTATCTGTGAATTGTGAATGAATTAAGATTATAAAAGGATCATAGCAGATTCTTCAGATCAGTAGAGTAATAGTTTCACTCTGATCAATGCCATTGTGAATTGAATATAATAAGGTAAGGCCAAGATTAGTAATAACTTGATTATGCCTATTTGTAAACAAATCTATTATTGTGTTTATAGTTTTTAGAGATAAAGCAAGTTATAAAAGTGATTGTTCAAGAAGAGTAAGGTTGACAGAGTTATATAATTTGCTCATGTTCTAAAACAAAACCCAAATGTCTTTGTGGTTGCAAGATGCATCCTCAATAAGATTGTTAAAAATGTGAATAGAAATAAATGTACTATTATCTAGAAGAGCAATATAATTAAAAATAGAGAGGATAGTATATTATATGAATGCAGAGTTGAGTCTGTTTGTAAAAATTTTTGTATAAAGTTTTTGAATGTGTTCAATAAGGCTAATAGGTCTTGTTAGTTTAAGATCTTTATCAAAAATATTGGGCTTATAAATAGGATAGATTCTGTTATGTTTTCATTGTTTGGAAACTTGACTAGAGTTAAAACAATAATTAAATAAGGCAGTAATAGATTAAATGCATATAAAACTAACATGTTTAATCATTTTACAGCTTATGCCTATAGAACCACAGGCTTTATCATTTGAAAGTTGGGCTATTGTATTGAGTACTTCTTCTGTTGTAATAGTTTCAGTAAGTAAAGTATACCAAGTTGGGTCAATGTATGGTTGTGGTTGATAGTGTTGTTACCAGAAGTTTTAATAGAAGTTATATTAATTGGTTTGTGCTTTGTCCAGTTTTCAAAGTAGTTTTAAATATATTACTTAATAGCATTTGGTTCAGTAATAAGTTAATTTGGTAGTTTAATATTAAAGAAATAAATAGATTCATAATAGTGGTTAAGAATGCTATTGATGACCTGTTTAGAATATGAGACAAGAGTTTTACATCTTTTCTCAGAAGCATTTTGTATTTGTTAATAAAGAAGTGAATTTTCTATATTGTGTGCATAATATAGCTGTTTTCAGATATCAAAAGCATGTGTAATCCATTTCTCAATATGGTTAGATGAGAGAATAAGTTTGAGATTACATTGTGCTTGAAGATTAATTGATTGAATATAATGTTTAATAGAGAAAATGTTGATAACTTGTTAGTTTTAGAGATTTTAATTAAGTGACTAAGTTTTTAAGTAATAAGTATAGTAAAGTGCTATGTGAGGTATATTTAAGATTATAGCTTCATTTGAGACTAATTTTGTGTAGTATTGATTGTATTGCAGCATAAATAAAAAAGTGTTAAATTTTGTGCCAAGTTATTTGAAAAGTTTCATCTGAGTGTGTAGCAAAAGAAGTTTTGTGAAGGTTAAGATTCAATGTAAAAAGGTTAGAGAACCTTGTTTATTTATCAAAATTTATTGCTTTGTAGTTAAAAATTCTGTAACTTATTCCAGTGTTATGTTTTGGAGATTTGCTAAATGCATTAGAAAATATCTATAAAAATAAGAGAATTAGGTAATTACTAAAAGTACTGGTGTTGCTTAAGTCAAGATTATATAAGAGAAAGAATTGAATAGTGAATTGATCAGTTCAGATGTAGTCTATACAACTACTATTAGAGTTATTAGACCAAGTATAATATATGTTGTTAAAATATGCTCCAATATCATATATATTGAAGTTATTAAGAAAGTTAATGAGTTTAAATTTGCTTGATGAGCTGTAAATAGAGTTTTGTATATTAAAATCTCCTAGAACAATAGAATAAAGATTTAAGTGTTGTGCTTGTTGAATCTAATTAATAATAGTATTTTGTGTTTTATTACATTTTACAAAGTCTGTAAATGAAAGATATACTGAAATTATATAAAGCTTGATATTGTTTTTAAAAAAAAGATCTAAAGCAATAGTCCTCCTAGATGTATTATGCAGCTATGCACATAAGGTCTAAGGTAATTGCAAATCATAATAGCTGTTCTCTTAGCTAAGGTTTTAGAATTGGACTAGTAGTAAGTGAAGATGTTATTACAAAAAAATAAATTTGTTTTGTTTGATATTTTGGTTTCTGTAATGTTAGCAACAGAAATATTATTCTGTAAACAATATTTTTACTAGGTTTCTCTTTTAGTAATGATGTTAAAACCTCTAATATTATAAGTTGCAATAGTAAGATTGAGCACATAAGTTTGATCTAAATTCAGAGTTGATTAAAGAGATAATGTTGATAAATTGTAAAATAGTTGTAATAATTAATTAGAAGTAGAAAAAAGTAAGAAATTTGAAAAAGCTAATCTTGATAGATTAAGAGATTCAGGATTTATTTAAGATATTGTTTGTATTAAATTATTGGAAGAAGATGAAAGTAAACTGTAATAGTCTGAAGGTTTGGGTTTTTGGAATAAGTAAGAGATAGAGAAAAACTAGTGATCTGATGGTGTTGGTATAAAAAAGACTAATGTTTATGTATTTGATTTAAGTTGGATATTTGGATAGTGCCAGATGGCTTAAACAGGCAAAATAAAGTGATTAGATAAGGGTTTGGGTTCTGATGGAAGGTAGATATAAGTTTCACTATAATTATTTTTAATAGTGATAGTTAATGTGTAGCCATATAAGTTATCAGATGAGTAGTCAAAGCTGTGGATATGTCATAAAAAAGTAATAATAGTTTAAGGATAAAGAAGTAGTAATATATAGTTGTAAAATAGAAATTTGTTGTAGCAAGTTTTAAATTAGATGTTGTAATAGTATCATTTAACTATAGTGGTTTTATCATAGTTATTTAAGATGGTTTCAACTAGTTGAGAATAAGTGTTGTCTAGTTCACTATCTTTTATAATTAAATTAGTATTTAATATATTATTCTTTATTGAAGAGAATTTAGAAAAAATAAGTATAGATGGATAGTAGGTATAACTTAATAGTTGTGAAAAGAAATAATTAGATAAAGGTTGAAACATATATGATAGATATATATAATATTTACTATAGTCAAGTTTGATTGCTAATTTAAGTGCATAGTTAAAATTATTGTATTGTGTAAAGTTGTATTGATAGATGTGTTTTAAAAATAAGTTGAATGTTTGTAGATGTAGAAGTAGAGGTATATTTAGATATGCTATCTATTAGTTATAGCATAAATCTGAATTATATAATGTATTGTAAATTGGTTCTTGTAATGCTTTCTTAATATTTGATAATAAAATGGAATTCAAGAAAGTAGAAGATTCTTCTGTAAATATGCTTACTATATACTTAACTCTCATAGCTATGAAGTGTGCTATAGCCAGCTCTGTACATTAAGTCTAACTGTCATTAACTTGGTTCTTCATGTAAATGAACTTAACCACCTATCCACTTACATTATTCTCTTCTAGAAATGACTTATATTCAATGAAGAATATAATAATTTCAAAAATGATGGCTGCATTTATGAGTTCTATAGAAGATCTAATTAAAAAAGATTGTGAAAATAAGTAAATAAAGAAGTATCTTGATTAAAAATTTCAGTATAGGATAGACTTCTATCAGTTTTGGTTTTGTTTTTAGAGGGTTTTGAGTTAAAGAAGAAATTATCTTTAAACTTTTTAAAAGAATAAAATTTGATTTTAAATTTATCTTGAAATAGTTTTTGAGCTTGTGAGTAAATTGAAGTTTTCTATATTTCAAGAATTTTTAGAATTAAAATAGTTGGTTGTTTAAGAATATAAAAATAGGTAATTATTCTAGTAAGAAAGTGTGTATTAACTGGTTTAGTTATAATTTTAGTAATAGTTTGGTATTCATTAAGGTTATTATTTTTATCATTTTCTGCAGCTTCTCTGAGAAAAGCATAAAAATAAAAATAAAAATAGAAACTATGACATTTAGAGTTTTTTATAGTATTATTGTTTTTAGTAAATTCTGCTTTTGCTTCATCAGCTAATTTGTAAAGCAAAAGTAGAAATGTAGTATTGAGAAAGGTAGCTTGGTGTTTTTGATCTTTGTTGAAAATAGTAAAGTCAAGTTCAGACTTAATTCACCTAGTTGTGTTTTTATTTGAAGGAAAAACAGAAAATTTTTCAAATGATTTATCAAAGAAGTCTGTTGATAAGTTTTCAAAATTGTGTTCAGTATTTAAAAGAAGAACAGTATAGAGTTTATCTTTACTATATGAGCAGATATAGATGTAAAATAGAGCAGCTTTAGTACAAAGTAGAGAGCATTCTTTTAAAGAATTGATTAAAATAATTTTGAAATCAGATGGAAGTAGGCTTTTGTATGACTCTGCAAATTTGATAACAATTTCATATTTGATGTAGTTAAAGGTTTTAGTTTTATTGATATTAACAAATTGTTTTTTATAATTTGCAAAAAAGGGTTTAAATCATAATTCAAGATTAGGTTTAAATTTTTAACTGAAGGAATATGAAAAGTTTGAATAAATTCTTGTTTAGGAATGTTAAGAGATACATTAATATAATATTTTCATTATTTTGTATTTTGAAAAGAGGTTGGTTAATGGCATCTTCACTAATAAAATAGTTTAAAGAAAACTGTATTAGTAATATGTTAACTATTTTGACAAATTTTAAGAAGTTGATTGTTTGATATTTATCTTGAAGATACAAATAAATTCTAGCCAAATTAATTGCTACTTGAAAACAGTTTTGTAGTATATAAAAAGGAATAGATTTGTGTAAGAAAAGAATTTTAGTATAATTAAGTTTGGTAAAAAGAATAGTAATAAATTTGTGAAGTAAGATTTTGAAAATTAAATGTAAGATATCAAATAGAATAGTAACTGATGTATCAATAGTTGATTATGTTGATAGATAATATCTGAAAGAAACTTAAATTAGGTTCTAGGCAGAGTTTTAATAAAATATTTAAACTTTATTTTAAGGTTGGTTCCTTTTTAGTTGCAGGTTTAGTAACTTTTTTTGCTGCAAAATTGATAAGATGAGACTTAATAAATTCAAAAATTTGTTAAGATAATAGTATATTGAGATTAGTAAATAATTCCATTTTGTTAGTAATAGAAAATTTTTCAGACCAATCAAGAAGGTTTTCTTATATTTGTTGTAAAATTTTGAGTTTATTTTGATTTGAACTTTTTTTTTTTTGAGAAGTTAAAAAAATTGTTTAAAAATTTGAATTTTTTCCTCTTTGTTAATAAGAATAAATTTAGTTGTATAAAACATTATACATTGCTATTGATTAAGAGGTTGAGTTTGAGTTGCAAATTTCAATTTAAGATTTGGAATACAGGCAGAATAAGCAAGAAACTATATAAAATTTGGCAGAAGAGTCAAGAGAATGTTTGTTATTATGAAGAAAAACATATGGAATATTGGATAAGTAACAGATAATACAGATATAAGTATGTTGTATATAAGCTTTAATAGCTACAATATTGGGATTAAGATTTGTAATAATAGAGAAAGTAGCTTTAGAAGAGCTGTTATAATTGAAGAGAATAGTAGAATTTTGGTAACAGATAACTGAGAAATAGTATTTTTGGTTTTCTTAAATAGGTTTGAGGTTATGTCTATAAAAGCAGCAGATCCAGAAATTGAAAGAGAAAGAGGTGTTATAGATCTTGGAGGAAGTTGGTAATGATGAAAAGTAAATAGGGTATAATATGTTTTATAAAGACATAGAATAAAGAAGGTTGATAAGATGCTTTAAAATAATAGACTTTGTTTCTTTTATAATATTTGGTTAAATAAACAACAAATTGAATAGGTTTGATTTGTTGTAGATTATTTTCTTTAACTATAGTGACAAAACAGTCACTATACTTGGCTAAAAAATAATTAAGATTATATTAGTTCAGTTCTTGACTAATAGATGTAGACATGATTGCTTTAGATTTTAATATAGATTTGGTATAGGGATTCTTAAGTTAAAAAAGATTTGAATGATATAGAAGTATGACAAATAAAGGATGTAACAGATAAAAGAATATGACAAATAAGAGATGTGACAGATAAGAGAATGTGATATATAAGATATGTAACAAATAGAAAAGTGTTACAAGTAGTATATAACACTTTGTAGATCTATTTGTAAATCAGAAGTGATGTTGAATAAATTTGTATAAATTTAGAAAGAATACAAATTTAGAAAGAATACAAATTTATAATTGAGTTATATTAAAAATAAATTGTGTAATATGAATTAGTAATCCTATTTGAGTGGGTTTAGACTGAAGTAGACTACAGAAGACCCTCAAAAATTAAAAATTAAAAAAAATTAAAAAATTTTTATAAGAGAGTTTCAAGTATTTTGTTAATAAATCAATTAAATTTAATAAACTTTGATAAATAATATATCAAAATAAAGCTATTAATAAGCTCTTTCTGTTTGTTCTAATAACTAAGAGCAGTTTACTTAGTAATTTCTATAATAAAGTAAATAGAAAAGTTTTAGTATTTAATTGTTATATCTCTATAAATAAAGGACTTAGAGATATAAAACTTAGCTAACTAAGTGTAAAATTATATCAGAAACAACTTTAGTTAGACGTCCAGAAATACTTTACTTAATAAAATATTAAGTTATAATCAGTTTTGTGCTATAGAAAATTGATACAAATGATCATTAGAAAGAATTAATAATTTGCATTTTATTATTAGTAATCTATAATGAGTTATTAATATAAAATTTGTTATAAAACTAATTCTTTATTTACTAGACTATATGTAGTTAATTCTGCTATTATATCTATTATTTTGCCAAATAAAATCAGTATTATTTATATAACTAGCTAAATCATACATATTAATACTATATAAATAGTTTGTAGTTAATATTTTGTTGCATTTAATATAGCAGTTTAAACTAATAAGTTGAAGTTATCAAGAATGATTATGTGTAGTTGTTACTAAAATGCTTGTTATATTTATGTAATAACAAAAGATTGTGTTTGTTAACAGACAAAGTTGTTTGTAGATAAAAGATTATTTGAAATTTAAGTAATGTTTAAAAAAAAGATCTATTGTAATAGCTTTATCAGAATGGTTAATAATGTTGTAAATATGTAGTTGTAAGTTATTTTAACTATAAAGTATATATTTTTATTAGATGTAAAACAGTTTAATAAGTAATAAAAAAATTAATAATTATTGTAAAATTTTTGTTTTTGGTTTATATAATTTTAGTTTTAGTTAGACTAATACAGTTGATACTGTCTAATTGTATACTATATAAATGCATATATTGCTTAACTTCATTTTTTTTTATTTCCTAATTTATTATTAATTATAGATACATAAATCTTTTTTTGAATAATGTATTAAAAAATTTTATAGATAATTAGAGATAATTGCATAATATATTATATATATTTTATATAATATTTTTAATCTAAAGTATTTTATTTGATTAATCGAAAACAACACTTAATTAGTTATATTAGTTATTTGTATCATAAATTTTAAACAAAAATAACTTCTATTATTATTTTTTTTAATTTTGTTAGATTGACAAATTTTAACTTTTTTAATGCCTGTAAATTCCAATTTACAAGAAAGCATAAAAATAAGCTTTTGTAATTTTTTAAGATCACTTAAATAATTTAATATTTTATAAAAATATTTATTCAGAAACTGCTTAATCATTTTGGAAGAATAAAGCTTATGAGTTACAAATAATGTATATAAAAATTCTGTTAAACAATTTCTTTATAAATTTAAATCAATACTTTATTATAGTGTTCTGCAGAAAAAGAACCAAACAGATTTAGTATTTTTAACAAATATAAATTTAGCATTTTACAAAGGATACTAAATCTAAAACTGTATATATAATTAATATTAATTGGCAATATGCACTATTTGCCTTTCATATGCTTTTTTTGCTAGTAGCAGATTCTTTAAAACTGTTCATTCAGATTCAGATCTGATCTGGATCTGGTTTATATACTGAGTTTAGAAGATATCTACTAACTACAGATATATATAAGAGACAAGTAAAGCCTGTTACTGGTAACATGTTTTCTATATTAATTATATATACATTTTTAGTTTGAGTATCCTTTATAAAATGCTATTTTAATACTCATTAAAAATTTCAAATTCATTCAGATCTTTTTTGTGAAATACTACTTTACTAAAATCATTATTGATTATATTTATTAGCACTAATAGAATAATTTAATCTAATGTAAGTATCATGTTTATTTTTATTTAATTTTTTTTTTTAGTTTCAAGGATGATCTTGTCTGTGTATCTTTTTATTATTAGTAATATAAGATTACATATTATATACAGAATATATCAAAGAAAGTACAACTAGTTATATGTATAACTTTAATTAAGAGTTCTGCCTATAGGTTGCCCACTAGATGCCATACCTGAGACCTGTCTGTGAGTTTTCTATTTAACCTTTTTGATTTTAATACTTACTATATATATTTATAATGTATATAACTATTATCATGACAGAACAGGTTAGAGCTATTTAATTACAATTTATATCTAAGTGACACCTTATTGAACATTACTAAGTTTCTGTAGTCCTTCAAATTTATCTTTGATGCAAACTTACTAAGTATGGTACCAAGATTACCCCTTAGATTTTATCCAATTTTAGTAGATTCTGTATCTACTAGAACTAGTTTGGTGCCAGAAGTGTTCAAATTTTGTTAAGTTCATTTCTTTTTTATAGTTTTCTTTTATATTTACTGTATCATCTGCTAGTATGCTTTTTTTCCATTTCTGGTATGTTCACTGCTTCTTTTATATTGAGTGCCAACTCTTTATATTAGGAAACTTCTTTTTAAAAACTTCCTTATACACTGATCTCTAATTATATGGACTTAGCCACAGAGCTTTGCATAGATTCATATGCTTTTATAGACTACAGAGTTTTTGCCTTCAGTAGGATTGAACTATTGACCTTGTCTGTAGAAAAAGGGGCACCTAGACCCCTAGTCTACAGGATCCTATCTCTTATTTTTATTTGATTGTTTTGTATTATATTTATTAATATTATAATTTATTATTTACGAAATAAAGTACTAATTCTACAAATAAAATAAAAAATTATTTATATGATTATTTATGAATGACCAATTTTACTAACTCAAATTTTAAATTTTTTTATTTAGAAGAATGTTAAAACAAAGCAATTAAAATTAGAATAGGATTGCTTTAAAATTAGAAATTGAATAAAAATTATAGGTAAAATTGCTTTTCTAAAAGTTTTTATTAGTGCTCTAAAAAAGGTTTAGATACTCATTTCTTGTATTTTTGGAGTTTATTGTTTTTCTTTGCTTTGTAAAAATTTTAATTTGATTAGTTAATCTATATAGATCATCCAATTTAATTGGTTAATTTAAAGTAAAAACTATAAATAAAATTGCTCTTCTGAAAGTTTTTATTAGTGTTTCAAGAAAGATTTAAACACTCATTTCTTGTATTTTTGAGGTTTGTTGTTTTTTGTTGCTTCATAAAAATTTTATATTTGATTGGTTAATTTATGTAGATCACTTAATTTGATTGGTTAATTTATATAGTTTACCCAAATAAGATAAATTGAAATTTGGATTAGTAAAATCAGTCTGCAAGAATAGTTTTTATATTTATCAATTTATCTTAATGAGATAAATTAAATGGTATAAGAGTTGTTAAGCTCTATTTGATAAACTCATAATAACTTTGATATAGTATGTTTTGTTACTTTATCTATTTTGTCTTATTACCTCTTTTTATTAATGTCAAATTTTATTAATAAATTAATATTAATATATTAGAAAAATTATTAAAGATTCAAAAAAAATTTAATAAAATTTTATTTATATCTAACAAAATTTTGAGAACCAGATTTAAAATTTAGGTTTAAACCAAACTTGGGTATAAAATTTATTTATAAAAATCTGATTTTTAGGTTTTTAATTTTGAATCTAAAGGTTTTAAAACCTAAACTAAACCTTAACTAATTTTACTATTTCTAAATATGCTATTCTCTTTGCATAAAAAAATCTAATATCATTTAAATTTTTGAAGATAAAACTTAAAAGCAAATTTTATACTATAATAAATACAATATTCTGAATACAGTATTATGATTAGTAATTTTTGCATTAAAAAGACTGATCACAGTATAGAGAGTGTTAAGTTTAGCTTAGTTTGAGAGTATAATAAAGGAAAATGTATTATTACTTAGCTCATTAATACTACTATTATTTCCTAAAGCTACTAATTTTAGCAAGTTAGCATTTATAAACTTTTGGTGTACAATATCCATCTCTTTTGGTAGGTTTATATACTAAGCAAGGTTTATAAAATAGTAAGAAAACAATAATTTATGTGCTTTTCAAAATTTGCAACAACAAATAAATCTTTATTATTTGGATAAACTTTACAAATAGTAGTAGAAATTTCATAATCAAACAAGCCAGTATGGCAAAAACAGTTTGTAATAGTTTCTGAAGGGATTGAATATTAAGCTCTAACACACTATTGTTTTGCCTTTAGTTGATCTACTTTATATATATCAAATTCTTTAGCCTTATTATGATCAATAACATGTTGCAATAGGAAACAATAGTAATAGTATTTAAAGACAGCAATAATGTCTGCATTTATTAGTTAAAATTTTGATATTGTTCTTGGGAGTAAAAAAACAAGCTTTATATTTATAAGATCTATATATATAAAGTTGTGTCATCAATAAAAAGAAGAATGTGTTGATTTGCTTCTTGCATTATATTATTAAAATATATGATCTATTCTCTAAAAAAAAGTCAGTTATCCAAGTCTTTTTATTATTGTAGTTATAAAATCCATGTTGCATTTCTGTTTTGTCTTTAAATGATCTTGGTTTTTTTGAGTAACTAATAAAAAAAGTTTTAATAGGTGAGATCTATTTGCATTAGAGGTAAAAGCAATAGTAAGACATGTTTTATCTATTTTGCTTCTTTTGATTTGCCTTTTGCAATTGTTTTGTCTGTGCCATTTTGTAAAATAAAACAGTTTTGTTTATATTGTAGATGTCTTCTGCAGCATATTCTTTAATAGTTGTATAAAGTTTAGGTAGGTTTTTTTTGATTGCTTATTGTCAGCCAATCTACTTTTTCTATGTATTTTGTGCATTTTAAAGTCATAAAATTGCTCAAATAAGAGCAGCCAACTAACTGAAAAATCAAGTATATTATAATCTTGAAGGTCAAAACCAAGTTGTGTGACAGAGGTGTGGCAACCTAGTGAAGTGGTCAGGTTGTCAACCTCCAAGTGGCAGGTCTAGAGTTCAAATCCCAGTGTTGACAGAAAATTTAAAATTCCTTTTTGTGTTACAATTAACTATCTCTCACAATTGGTTGGAATAAGATACCTGTTATCTGTATCACACCAGCATAACTGGCAGTTTATATGGAATTTGTGTAACAGGCACATGACATTGTCCTTAGGGACAATGTTTGTAATTAGAAGCCTGCAAATTGCCAATTTTTGAGGCCTGGCCCAGCTCACAATTAAGGTTAAAAATTTTTTTAGGCCCGGACCAGCCTGCATTTAGGGTTACTATTTTTTTGCCAGTCTGACCCGGCCCACATATGTTAAATTTTTTCTTCAGTTCGGCCTGGCCTGCAAAAATTTCTTATATAATTTTACAAATTTTTAGGCCTGCACTGGTCCGCAATTATAAAGTTTTGCAAATTTTTCAGCCTGGCCTGGCCCACAATTATAAAATTTTGCTTCAGGCCCAGCCCGGCCTACAAATTTTGCAGGCCAGGCTGGGCTGCGGGATCCAACACAGGCCTCTATTTGTAATTATATAAAGGAATGCAAACTGGTACAAGGCAGTGCAAATCTACAATAAGTCCTTATGGTTATGTAAATCATAGAAACAAAAAGAAGAAAGACAGAAGCCTACTTGGAAGACCTGAATAGAGAGGTAACCTGAACTTTTGACAGTGCTATTATAAATTCTAGACTTATGAAACTGAGCTAGAACTTATAAAACCAAGCAAATATGCTGGTCTTTAAGAAAAGACCAAATGAACCAAACAGGCTATTAGAATTTACAAGTTCTAAAGGAAAAGAGTGCATACTGACAAACATGTAAACCAGAGGTGTATAGTTTAAACCTACCTTTCAGAACTATCTAAAATGGCAGCTTGGTAAAACTTGAATTGAATACCAAAGTAATGAAGATATGTTGTGAAGTAAGTATCAAAGTTAGGATAAACTCTACAAAAGCATAGCAGTTTAATGATACATCCTGACTATCAGTATTTGTTCCAGCCATAGTGATATCAGGTTAGCTATAAGAATAAAATACAGAAGATTCTAGAAAGTTTAGTACAAGGTCAAAGATTCTAAAGAACTGCTTTAAAGACTTAGTGACTATAACATATTTTCACAAACATTGGCCTAGGTCATTAGTAGGCAGAGGTTGACAAGTGAATATGAAAACTAGAGTGGTTAAATAGGGAACCTACAAGCAAGTTTCAGATATGGCAGCTAATGTAGAACCTTTGGGCAGACTACTTAAATTAAATAATGACTAAAGTTGTACAAGTGACTAGTTGTACACTTTTTTTATAGTTGCTTTCTGTGATTGTAATGCAACTTTTAGCCAAATATACTATCAATAAAATCCTGAGTCATAAGTACTCACCTTAATATTTTATTTTAAAAAAAAAAAGTTGTGTAGCCAAATTATTCCTTTTTTCATGTATCAATTGCTCAGTTAAATGAATTTTTCTAATCTGGCATTGCAAAACCTAATTAGCCAATGCTTCATCTAGCTGTGATTGATATACTGTTTATTGATATTTGACTCTAAGATCCCTTTCATTATACATTTTAAGATGCTTATCTTTTTTTGCAAGAATCCATAAAAGCATTGCTTGGTTGAAAGTATTTTCAAGACTAAAATATTCTTTGGCCTATTTTGCAAGTTCTTTTTGTGTAAGAGATGAATTATTTTCTTTTGTAAGCAAATCTTTTTGACTAATTATTAGTAAGACTAATGTTTTTTGTAGACATGAGAGAAAAAAAATAGATGGCTAGATATTAAAGTTATGTTTATTAATTTTTTTTTGAATTCTTAATATTATATCAATAGGACATTATATATATATAATGAATACTATTTTTATATTAAATATAAAGCTGGTTTTTTTAAAATTGATTTAATGATATTTTCTTACTATTCTTCAAAGTAAATATATTGGTTTAATTTACTAAATTTTTAACTACTTGAACTTGCAAATCTTGTGTTAGTTAATTTTAACTAATTTATTGTATATTTTTATTTTTTGTTTTTTTTTTTGCTTACACTAAGGCCATAGTTATCAATAGCTATTGCTTTTATTGTATTTAATTATGATTATATAACTTGTACAAGGTAAGTATACAACTAGTCATATATACAACTTTTGGTTGTTTATTTTAAGTAGTCTGTCTGCACAGCAGGTTCTACACTAGCTGCCATATCTTCAATATACTAGTAGATTAGCTATTTAAACACTCTGATCCCTATACTTACATTAACAAATAGCGCACAAGTTTCTGTACACCTAAGTGCTGTCTAACCTAACTGTAACCTTCCTGTCTATATATTCATCAAGTCATTACATATTTCAGAGTATATCATCTAACTATAGAGCTCCAGAAGGCTCTCTGCTAACTAACTACCCACATTTAGTATCTTGTTAATAGTGCCTACCCTTGCAGAGTTCATCCAGACCCCAGCACTAACTTCATAGCATATCCTTAGTACTTATAGTATATCCCTGTTTCCAACCTCAGACTCCCAATCCAAATAGCTCAGTAGGACTATGACCTGTTTCTAGTACTCCAGAGTCTGCCTTCCAAGGTTCTTTTCCTTCAATTCAAGACTTTTGATAGCCTGGTTGGTGGTACTCCTTACCCGAGGTTCTTGCCTATCTGATTCCTTCTACATTGGTATTCATTTTCTAGGTTTAGCCTTTATAGTAGTACTGTCAAAGATCTATGCTATCTTTCTACGCAGGTCTTTTCAAGTAGGATCCTGTTTCTCAGTTTACAGATTTATATGACCACGAGGACTTATCTTGTGTTTGCACTACCTGATGCCAGTTTGCATTTCTTTATGTAACTCTAACATTGCACAAATGCTCTATGACCTGTCAGTTATCTGGTGCAACTGTGTTACAGATACTGATCCCAACTGATCAATGGAATGCTGTTGCTATAATACTACTTACTTTCTATAATACTGATATAACATAGGTGGATTTCTGAAATTTTCACTATTAGTGGATTTTAAACTCCCAACCTACCACTTGAAAGGTTGATACTTAACTACTTCACAAAGTTGTCACATCCCTATTTATTGTTTTTTATTTATTTATTTTTTTATTTATTTTTTTATTTATTTATTTATTTTTATTGATTTTTTTTTATTTATATATTTTTTATTTATATATTTTTTATTTATTTATTTATTAGTTTCTTTAACTTTTGCATATTTTACTAATACAAAAAAACTGATTTTTAATGCTTAAAAAAATGTTATAGCATTTACATAATATAGATATATATAAAAGATTTTTACTGATTATTTTAACTTTATTTCTTTATATCTTATTAACATTACCTTAAATATATTTGTATTATAATTACAGCAATAAGGCATATTTATACATATGTTTGTAAGTATATATTTTATTAATTGGTTAAAAAAATGTGTTACAGGTATATATGCATGTCAGTACTAATTCTCTTTTTTATATATATAAATTAAACTCTTATTTGCTATTGTTATTATACATTTTATCACATTTAAGCTCTAATAAAGTATGTACATATACTAAAATTGTATAAGATTATGCACTTTACTTTACATGCACAATCATTACTACTTAACTATTTTGTGAATTACCTAATCATTATTTTGTTATATAATTAATCAAATTTGCATATGTATTAATGTAATAAAGGAATCTGAATCTGGTTTTTACTTAAAATGTTTTTATTATTATATAATGTGCCTTGTTATAAATATGGGAATAATTAGGCTACCTAATACTAAGTAATACAAATTCTTAAAAAGAAAATAGCCAATTAGAGAGCACAAATTTTGACTATTATAAATCAGCTCATAAATTCTAAATACATGCAAAAAAAGAAAAGTAAAAATATTCAAAAACTAGTATTTAAATCAACCTTGGTGCTATAGTTCTAATATTAATAATCTAATACTAAATTTCTATCATATGCACTTAGTTTATTTACAAAATTTGATTTTTTTTGTTTGTATACTTGTGCAAATAAGTAAAATTGATAATTAGCATGATATATAAGACAAAATTTGATTGGCTGTTTAATGCATTACATGAAGTATTCTTATTGTCTTAATGTATATACTTCCTAAATATATAAAAAATCATTTGACAGAAGGTATACAATTAGACAGTATCGACTATAATATATAAATTGTTTTAAAGACAATATTTCTTTATTAAATATTTTAATATTATTAAAGTTTAAATATTGTAAGTTGTAATATTTAAGTTAAAAGAAAAGTTAGAAAAATAATTTGTACAAGCTTTAAAAATAGAAAGTAAAGATGCATAAGCAAAAAATAAGAAAGTTATATTAATAATATTTATGATATTAATAATAAAGAATATAATAGTAATATTGTGCCATGTAGGTTTGTTATATTTAAAAAATTGTATCCTATTGTTGTATTTAATTTTAATAAAATATTTAAAAAGTGCCAAATTTATTGTAGTAATAAAATAAAATAGTTAAATAAAGATTTAAATCTAAAAAAAAGATAAATATTAGCTTTACTGTAATTATTTTTAAAACTATTAATATATTGTAAAAAGAAAATAATTGTAAATATAAAAGTAATAAAAGAATATTATAAAATACAAAATATTGTATAGCTATAGCAGTATTATTATAGCCAGATAGAACAGCTTTTATCAATTAAGTATAAGTATAATCTAGTGATTATTCTTAATAATAGGTTTGGTAATTTATATTTTATTGTTTACTAAAAAGTATTTAGAGAAGATAGTTATTGATAAATAGCATTTATAGTCAGATAGTTGTAAAGTAAAGTAATAAATAAGGTTTTAAATTTATGTAGTAAATATATATAGCATTTACTATAAGTTAGTTTAATTAATATACTAAGAGCAAATTTGTAAAAATTTATTTTTTTTGAAAATTAAACTAGCCTCTTTTAGGACTAGAGCTTTATTTAGTAAATTAGAACATAAGAACTTGTGGCCAAAGTTTTAAAAAAGTTACTTTATATTAGAGAGTATAACTAGTCACATGTATACTTTTAGTATCTAATTTAAGTAGTCTGCCTATAGTTCTACACTAGCTGCCATATCTGCAATCCAACTAGAGGCATTGCCTATTTAAACTCTTTGTACTACAATCCCTACTGTGTTACTAGATTATTTTCAATACAAAAGCTAATCAAGAAGGTTTGAATACTTTTATACATACCCTTAGGACCCTATATTTTATTTTATGCAATGTATTCTCAAAAACATTATTACTAAAGCCTTTTGTGTTCTACACATAGCTGACCTAGTTTTATATAACATGCTATAATTACTTAACACTTGCAGTCACAGGGGTTACTTGTTTAACTGCTACATTATACTATTTTTACTCTTGTGAAGTTTACCTATCAATCTTTCTGACTTCTTTTCTTCATCTTTTTACTATCTAACTCAGAATCCAAAAGACCTTCGAGACTCCCAATTCAGATAGCTCAGTATGATAAATTTTAGTATTCTTTTTCTTTAGTAATTTTAGCAACCTGGTTGGTTATATGCTCCTCTATACAACTTTTCATCCAGTTACATCTGCCTATTTCTTATTAAGATTTTCTAAGCTTTCATCAGTCTGATAGCACCATTAAAGATTTGTGCTACTTTTTTACTTAAGAATTTCTAAGTAGGCTTCCATCTTCTCAGTTTTTTGCTCTTTTACATCTGGAAGTCTTATTGTAGATTTGCACCAAAGTCTTATATAGCACTAGTTATTAATATTCCTCTATATATGTATAATATTACACTTCATATAGATGCCTTAGGCTACCAATAATAAGTAGAACCTAATTGGTTATATTCAAAATTACAGATATCTAAATTCAACCAATTGACACGAGACAGTTTTTTGTAATATAGGTTAATTTCCAAATTTTGTTGTAAGTAGAATTTGAATCTTAGACCTGCCACTTGAAAAATAACAACCCAACTACTACATTAGAATTGCCATCTATCAAATTTTTAAAAATTGAGTAGTATATAGTTATAGTTATAAATATAGTTAAAAAATAATTAAAAAGTTTGTAAATATAGAAGTAAAGATATATTAAAGTAGCTAGCTATTTATTGTAGTATATTTCTAAATCTTGTAATATGTTATAATATAGATGTTAAGCAGTTTTTTGAAATAAGATAATAAAGTAGAATTCAAGAAGATTAAAAGTTTTTCTGTAGATTGTTATTATATGCTTAGCTTTTACAATTGCAAAAAGTGCCATAGCCTGCTCTGTATACTGAATTTAGCTATTATAAACTTGGTTCTCTATATAAATAGACTTTTTTATCTATATACTTACATTATTCTCTTTTAAAAATAGTTTATAAGAAGTGTAAGCATTATAATCTTAAAAATAGTAATTGTATTAATGTTTTTTACAAAAAAAATAAATTTTATTGAAAGTTTATAATACAAAATATAAAATTTAAAGATAGAGAATATGTAGATTATTTTTATATAGTTTATATAATATTTTGAAATTTTCATATAAAATTAAAAATATACTACTTATAAAACTTTTTAAATTACAACTAATTTTTATTAAAATTTTACAAAATATAAATAAAATAATTTATCTATTATAGTAAAAATTTGAACTATTATTATATTTAAAAAATATATATTTATATATTTCATAAAGTTTTTCTGAGATGACTCAAAATTTGCTAGATAGTACAAGAGTACTTAATTTGATTAGTTAATTTATGTAACTTTATAAGTTAATTTAATTAATAAATTTTTATATCTAATTTTTAAAAATTTATATCTTACTGAGTTTTTAATCAAATTTTATAATTTTACTATTATTAAAATCAAAAAGACTTGCTTTATAAACTTTTCTTATAAATTAATATTAGTTTACTTAATATTTTTTTTTATAAAATTAAATATAAAAAATTTTACTATTGAGTTTATATATAATTTCAATATAGTATTCTTTACCCTTAAATTTAATTAATAAATACAATTTTAATAAAAAAATAATATATTTTATTTTTTATTATAATAACAAACTTATTTAACTATTTAAATTATATTTTGTTAATTAAAAATTGATTACTAATTTATTAAACTTAAAGGCATTTTGTTCAATTATTAACTTTTTATTTATTATAAACTTATAAGTTTTTATACTTAAATTACAATAGAATTAGTTTTTTTCTAATATTAATAATAAGGTTATGTCTTTATTTTTATTGAATATTTAATTAAGATTTTATATAAAATATAAATTTATTTTTAAAATATTGTAAAAAAAATAAAAGTTTAGACTAATTTATCTGCAACCTAAACAAACAGAAGTTGCCAAGACTTATCTAAATTTGGGTATTAGTAATTATATATAAAAGATTGGTTTGATATTTAATATATTGAATATACTAAAAATTTAATTTTTAAACTAATTAAATAAGAAAAAAGAAAGTATAATAAAGATAAAACAGAATTTAATAATGAGTTATAGTTAGAAAGTTGAGCTATAGATTTTGAAATACAATAGAAAATTTAGATTTTGTAATAAATTTGTTGATTAAGATGAAGTAAAAACTTTATAGAAAGTGTAGTAGCTACTTTTTTAAAATCCAAATTTATGATAATGCTAATAAGTTTATTTGGTATTAAGCCTGTTAGAGTTTTTTTTTTTTTTTTTTTTTTTTTTTTAAATATTAATAGTAAGACCATGCCTTTAACTTTATTGAAATTTAATTGAAGTTTTTATAAAGAAAAGCTTGCTTTTAAATTACATATGAAGAAT